>CM069437.1:13329217-13522315 GCA_035610365.1 Aquatica leii | reverse complement strand
ATTACTGCATTTCTTGCAATACTTTACATTGAAAATTCTACGATATATTACGTCTTCGGGATTTTTTTATTTTTTTACAACTGTCACATTATTGGGCCAATTACTGCATTTTGCAATACTTCACACTGAAAAATTCTACGATATATTACGTCTTCGATTTTTTTATTTTTTTACAACTGTCACATTATTGGGCCAATGACTGCATTTTGCAATACTTTACATTGAAAATTCTACGATATATTACGTCTTCGATTTTTTTATTTTTTTACAACTGTCACATTATTGGGCCAATTACTGCATTTTGCAATACTTTACATTGAAAAATTCTACGATATATTACGTCTTCGATTTTTTAAATTTTTTTACAACCGTCACATTATTGGGCCAATTACTGCATTTTGCAATACTTTACATTGAAAATTCTACGATATATTACGTCTTCGATTTTTTTTAATTTTTTTTACAACTGTCACATTATTGGGCCAATTACTGCATTTTGCAATACTTTACATTGAAAATTCTACGATATATTACGTCTTCGATTTTTTTTTAATTTTTTTTTACAACCGTCACATTATTGGGCTAATTACTGCATTTTGCAATACTTTACATTGAATATTCTACGATATATTACGTCTTCGATTTTTTTCTAATTTTTTTTTACAACTGTCACATTATTGGGCCAATTACTGCATTTTGCAATACTTTACATTGAAAATTCTACGATATATTACGTCTTCGATTTTTTTTTATTTTTTTTTACAACTGTCACATTGGGCCAATTACTGCATTTTGCAATACTTTACATTGAAAATTCTACGATATATTACGTCTTCGATTTTTTTTAAATTTTTTTTTACAACCGTCACATTATTGGGCCAATTACTGCATTTTGCAATACTTTACATTGAAAATTCTACGATATATTACGTCTTCGATTTTTTTAAATTTTTTTTACAACTGTCACATTATTGGGCCAATTACTGCATTTTGCAATACTTTACATTGAAAATTCTACGATATATTACGTCTTCGATTTTTTTTAAATTTTTTTTTACAACTCACATTATTGGGCCAATTACTGCATTTTGCAATACTTTACTTTGAAAATTCTACGATATATTACGTCTTCAATTTTTTTTTTATTTTTTTTTTACAACTGTCACATTATTGGGCCAATTACTGCATTTTGCAATACTTTACATTGAAAATTCTACGATATATTACGTCTTCGGCTTTTTTATTTTTTTACAACTGTCACATTATTGGGCCAATTACTGCACTTTGCAATACTTTACATTGAAAATTCTACGATATATTACGTCTTCAATTTTTTTATTTTTTTACAACTGTCACATTATTGGGCCAATTACTGCATTTTGCAATACTTTACATTGAAAATTCTACTATATATTACGTCTTCGATTTTTTTTTATTTTTTTTTACAACTGTCACATTATTGGGCCAATTACTGCATTTTGCAATACTTTACATTGAAAATTCTACGATATATTACGTCTTCGATTTTTTTTTAATTTTTTTTTACAACTGTCACATTGGGTCAATTACTGCATTTTGCAATACTTTACATTGAAAATTCTACGATATATTACGTCTTCGATTTTTTTTTAATTTTTTTTTACAACTGTCACATTATTGGGCCAATTACTGCATTTTGCAATACTTTACATTGAAAATTCTACGATATATTACGTCTTCGATTTTTTTTTAATTTTTTTTTACAACTGTCACATTGGGCCAATTACTGCATTTTGCAATACTTTACATTGAAAATTCTACGATATATTACGTCTTCGATTTTTTAATTTTTTTACAACTGTCACATTGGGCCAATTACTGCATTTTGCAAAACTTTACATTGAAAATTCTACGATATATTACGTCTTCGATTTTTTATTTTTTTACAACTGTCACATTATTGGGCCAATTACTGCATTTTGCAATACTTTACATTGAAAATTCTACGATATATTACGTCTTCAATTTTTTTAAATTTTTTTACAACCGTTACATTATTGGGCCCAATTACTGCATTTTGCAATACTTACATTGAAAATTCTACGATATATTACGTCTTCGATTTTTAATTTTTTTACAACTGTCACATTGGGCCAATTACTGCATTTTGCAATACTTTACATTAAAAATTCTACGATATATTACGTCTTCAATTTTTTAAAAATTTTTTTACAACTGTCACATTATTGGGCCAATTACTGCATTTTGCAATACTTTACATTAAAAATTCTACGATATATTACGTCTTCAATTTTTTTAAATTTTTTACAACTGTCACATTATTGGGCCAATTACTGCATTTTGCAATACTTTACATTGAAAATTCTACGATATATTACGTCTTCGATTTTTTTATTTTTTACAACTGTCACATTATTGGGCCAATTACTGCATTTTGCAATACTTTACATTAAAAATTCTACGATATATTACGTCTTCAATTTTTTTAAGTTTTTTTACAACTGACACATTATTGGGCCAATTACGGCATTTTGCAATAGTTTACATTGAAAATTCTACGATATATTACGTCTTCGATTTTTTTTATTTTTTTTACAACTGTCTCATTATTGGGCCAATTACTGCATTTTGCAATACTTTACATTGAAAATTCTGCGATATATTACGTCTTCGATTTTTTTAATTTTTTTATAAGTGTCACATTATTGGGCCAATTACTGCATTTTGCAATACTTTACATTGAAATTTCTACGATATATTACGTCTTCAATTTTTTTATTTTTTACAACTGTCACATTATTGGGCCAATTACTGCATTTTGCAATACTTTACATTGAAAATTCTACGATATATTACGTCTTCGATTTTTCTAATTTTTTACAACTGTCACATTATTGGGTCAGTTACTGAATTTTGCAATACTTTACATTGAAAATTCTACGATATAATACGCCTTCGATTTTTTTATTTTTTACAACTGTCACATTATTGGGCTAATTACTGCATTTTTGCCATACTTTACATTAAAAATTCTACGATATATTACGTCTATGATTTTTTTAAAATTTCTTTTGCAACTTACACGTTATTGGGCCAATTACTGCATTTTGCAATACTTTACATTAAAAATTCTACGATATATTACGTCTTCGATTTTTTTTAAATTTTTTTTTACAACTTACACATTATTGGGCCAATTACTGCATTTTGTAATACTTTACATTAAAAATTCTACGATATATTACGTCTTCAATTTTTTAAAAAATTTTTTTTTTACAACTGTCACATTATTGGGCCAATTACGGCATTTTGCAATACTTTACATTAAAAATTCTACGATATATTACGTCTTCAATTTTTTTTTTAATTTTTTTTTTACAACTGTCACATTATTGGGCCAATTACTGCATTTTGCAATACTTTACATTGAAAATTCTACGATATATTACGTCTTCGATTTTTTTTTTACAACTGTCACATTATTGGGCCAATTACTGCATTTTGCAATACTTTACATTGAAAATTCTACGATATATTACGTCTTCGATTTTTTTTTAATTTTTTTTACAACTGTCACATTATTGGGCCAATTACTGCATTTTGCAATACTTTACATTGAAAATTCTACGATATATTACGTCTTCAATTTTTTTTTTATTTTTTTTACAACCGTCACATTATTGGGCCAATTACTGCATTTTGCAATACTTTACATTGAAAATTCTACGATATATTACGTCTTCGATTTTTTTTTATTTTTTTTTTACAACTGTCACATTGGGCCAATTACTGCATTTTGCAATACTTTACATTGAAAATTCTACGATATATTACGTCTTCGATTTTTTTAAAATTTTTTTTTACAACTGTCACATTGGGCCAATTACTGCATTTTGCAATACTTTACATTGAAAATTCTACTATATATTACGTCTTCGATTTTTTTTTATTTTTTTTTACAACTGTCACATTATTGGGCCAATTACTGCATTTTGCAATACTTTACATTGAAAATTCTACGATATATTACGTCTTCGATTTTTTTCTAATTTTTTTTACAACTGTCACATTATTGGGTCAATTACTGCATTTTGCAATACTTTACATTGAAAATTCTACGATATATTACGCCTTCAATTTTTTTTAAATTTTTTTACAACCGTCACATTATTGTGCCAATTACTGCATTTTGCAATACTTTACATTAAAAATTCTACGATATATTACGTCTTCGATTTTTTTTAATTTTTTTTTTTTACAACTGTCACATTATTGGGCCAATTACTGCATTTTGCAATACTTTACATTAAAAATTCTACGATATATTACGTCTTCGATTTTTTTTTTATTTTTACAACTGTCACATTATTGGGCCAATTACTGCATTTGCAATACTTTACATTGAAAATTCTACGATATATTACGTCTTCGATTTTTATATTTTTTTACAACTGTCACATTATTGGGCCAATTACTGCATTTTCCAATACTTTACATTGAAAATTCTACGATATATTACGTCTTCAATTTTTTTATTTTTTTACAACCGTCACATTATTGGGCCAATTATTGCATTTTGCATTACTTTACATTGAAAATTTTACGATATATTACGTCTTCGATTTTTTTTTTATTTTTTTTTACAACTGTCACATTATTGGGCCAATTACTGCATTTTGCAATACTTTACTTTGAAAATTCTACGATATATTACGTCTTCGATTTTTTTTTTATTTTTTTTTTACAACTGTCACATTATTGGGCCAATTACTGCATTTTGCAATACTTTACATTGAAAATTTTACGATATATTACGTCTTCGATTTTTTTTTTATTTTTTTTTACAACTGTCACATAATTGGGCCAATTACTGCATTTTGCAATACTTTACATTGAAAATTCTACGATATATTACGTCTTCGATTTTTTTTTATTTTTTTTTACAACTGTCACATTATTGGGCCAATTACTGCATTTTGCAATACTTTACATTGAAAATTCTACGATATATTACGTCTTCAATTTTTTTTTTATTTTTTACAACTGTCACATTATTGGGCCAATTACTGCATTTGCAATACTTTACATTGAAAAATTCTACGATATATTACGTCTTCGATTTTTTAAATTTTTTTACAACTGTCACATTATTGGGCCAATTACTGCATTTTGCAATACTTTACATTGAAAATTCTACGATATATTACGTCTTCAATTTTTTTTTTATTTTTTTCTACAACCGTCACATTATTGGGCCAATTACTGCATTTTGCAATACTTTACATTGAAAATTCTACGATATATTACGTCTTCGATTTTTTAAAATTTTTTTACAACTGTCACATTATTGGGCCAATTACTGCATTTTGCAATACTTTACATTGAAAATTCTACGATATATTACGTCTTCGATTTTTTTTTATTTTTTTTTACAACTGTCACATTATTGGGCCAATTACTGCATTTTGCAATACTTCACATTGAAAATTCTACGATATATTACGTCTTCGATTTTTTTTTATTTTTTTTTACAACTGTCACATTATTGGGCCAATTACTGCATTTTGCAATACTTTACATTGAAAATTCTACGATATATTACGTCTTCGATTTTTTTGATTTTTACAACTGTCACATTATTGGGCCAATTACTGCATTTTGCAATACTTTACATTGAAAATTCTACGATATATTACGTCTTCGATTTTTTAATTTTTTTACAACTGTCACATTATTGGGCCAATTACTGCATTTTGCAATACTTTACATTGAAAGTTCTACGATATATTACGTCTTCGGTTTTTATTTTTTACATCTGTCACATTATTGGGCCTCTTCCTGGCTTCTGCAATACTTTCCATTAAAATTTCTACGATTTATTACGTCTTCGGTTTTTTTTTTTATTTTTTTTTACAACCGTCACATTATTGGCCCAATTACTGCATATTGCAATACTTTACATTGAAAATTCTACGATATATTACGTCTTCGGTTTTTATTTTTACAACTGTCACATTATTGGGCCAATTACTGCATTTTGCAATACTTTACATTGAAATTTCTACGATATATTACGTCTTCGATTTTTTTAATTTTTTTACAACTGTCACATTATTGGGCCAATTACTGCATTTGCAATACTTTACATTGAAAAATTCTACGATATATTACGTCTTCGATTTTTTAAAATTTTTTTATAACTGTCAAATTGGGCCAATTACTGCATTTGCAATACTTTACATTGAAAATTCTACGATATATTACGTCTTCGATTTTTAAAATTTTTTTTACAACTGTCACATTATTGGGCCAATTACTGGATTTTGCAGTACTTTACTTTGAAAATTCTACGATATATTACGTCTTCAATTTTTTTATTTTTTTTTACAACTGTCACATTATTGCGCCAATTACTGCAATTTGCAATACTTTACATTGAAAATTCTACGATATATTACGTCTTCGATTTTTTTATTTTTTTACAACTGTCACATTATTGGGCCAATTACTGCATTTTGCAATACTTTACATTGAAAATTCTACGATATATTACGTCTTCAATTTTTTTTTTATTTTTTTTACAACCGTCACATTATTGGGCCAATTACTGCATTTTGCAATACTTTACATTGAAAATTCGACGATATAATACGTCTTCGATTTTTTTTTTATTTTTTTTTACAACTGTCACATTATTGGGCCAATTACTGCATTTTGCAATACTT
Source organism: Aquatica leii (assembly GCA_035610365.1). Taxonomy (NCBI): domain Eukaryota; kingdom Metazoa; phylum Arthropoda; class Insecta; order Coleoptera; family Lampyridae; genus Aquatica; species Aquatica leii. Next base: position 13,515,590 of record CM069437.1, on the reverse strand, counting down.
TACATTGAAAATTCTACGATATATTACGTCTTCGATTTTTTTTAAATTTTTGTTTACAACTGTCACATTGGGCCAATTACTGCATTTTGCAATACTTTACATTGAAAATTCTACTATATATTACGTCTTCGATTTTTTTTTATTTTTTTTTACAACTGTCACATTATTGGGCCAATTACTGCATTTTGCAATACTTTACATTAAAAATTCTACGATATATTACGTCTTCGATTTTTTTTTTATTTTTTTTTACAACTGTCACATTATTGGGCCAATTACTGCATTTTGCAATACTTTACATTGAAAATTCTACGATATATTAAGTCTTCGATTTTTTTTTTATTTTTTTTTTACAACTGTCACATTATTGGGCCAATTACTGCATTTTGCAATACTTTACATTGAAAATTCTACGATATATTACGTCTTCGATTTTTTTTTAATTTTTTTTACAACTGTCACATTATTGGGCCAATTACTGCATTTTGCAATACTTTACATTGAAAATTCTACGATATATTACGTCTTCGATTTTTTTTTTATTTTTTTCTACAACCGTCACATTATTGGGCCAATTACTGCATTTTGCAATACTTTACATTGAAAATTCTACGATATATTACGTCTTCGATTTTTTTATTTTTTTTTACAACTGTCACATTATTGGGCCAATTACTGCATTTGCAATACTTTACATTGAAAATTCTACGATATATTACGTCTTCGATTTTTTTATTTTTTTACAACTGTCACATTATTGGGCCAATTACTGCATTTGCAATACTTCACATTGAAAATTCTACGATATATTACGTCTTCGATTTTTTTTTACAACTGTCACATTATTGGGCCAATTACTGCATTTTGCAATACTTTACATTGAAAATTCTACGATATATTACGTCTTCGATTTTTTTTATTTTTTTTACAACTTTCACATTATTGGGCCAATTACTGCATTTTGCAATACTTTACATTGAAAATTCTACGATATATTACGTCTTCGATTTTTTTTTACAACTGTCACATTATTGGGCCAATTACTGCATTTTGCAATACTTTACATTGAAAATTCTACGATATATTACGTCTTCGATTTTTTTTTTTGATTTTTTTACAACTGTCACATTATTGGGCCAATTACTGCATTTTGCAATACTTTACATTGAAAATTCTACGATATATTACGTCTTCGATTTTTAATTTTTTACAACTGTCACATTATTGGGCCAATTACTGCATTTTGCAATACTTTACATTGAAAGTTCTACGATATATTACGTCTTCGGTTTTTTTTTTATTTTTTTTTACAACTGTCACATTATTGGGCCAATTACTGGATTTTGCAATACTTTACATTAAAAATTCTACGATATATTACGTCTTCGGTTTTTTTTTTATTTTTTTTTACAACCGTCACATTATTGGGCCAATTACTGCATATTGCAATACTTTACATTGAAAATTCTACGATATATTACGTCTTCGGTTTTTTTTTTATTTTTTTTTTACAACTGTCACATTATTGGGCCAATTACTGCATTTTGCAATACTTTACTTTGAAAATTCTACGATATATTACGTCTTCAATTTTTTTTTTATTTTTTTTTTACAACTGTCACATTATTGGGCCAATTACTGCATTTTGCAATACTTTACATTGAAAATTCTACGATATATTACGTCTTCGATTTTTTTTTATTTTTTTTTACAACTGTCACATTATTGGGCCAATTACTGCATTTTGCAATACTTTACATTGAAAATTCTACGATATATTACGTCTTCAATTTTTTTTTTATTTTTTTTACAACCGTCACATTATTGGGCCAATTACTGCATTTTGCAATACTTTACATTGAAAATTCGACGATATAATACGTCTTCGATTTTTTTTTTATTTTTTTTTAAAACTGTCACATTATTGGGCCAATTACTGCATTTTGCAATACTTTACATTGAAAATTCTACGATATATTACGTCTTCGATTTTTTTTTAATTTTTGTTTACAACTGTCACATTGGGCCAATTACTGCATTTTGCAATACTTTACATTGAAAATTCTACTATATATTACGTCTTCGATTTTTTTTTATTTTTTTTTACAACTGTCACATTATTGGGCCAATTACTGCATTTTGCAATACTTTACATTAAAAATTCTACGATATATTACGTCTTCGATTTTTTTTTTATTTTTTTTTTACAACTGTCACATTATTGGGCCAATTACTGCATTTTGCAATACTTTACATTGAAAATTCTACGATATATTAAGTCTTCGATTTTTTTTTTTATTTTTTTTTACAACTGTCACATTATTGGGCCAATTACTGCATTTTGCAATACTTTACATTGAAAATTCTACGATATATTACGTCTTCGATTTTTTTTTTATTTTTTTTTACAACTGTCACATTATTGGGCCAATTACTGCATTTTGCAATACTTTACATTGAAAATTCTACGATATATTACGTCTTCGATTTTTTTTGATTTTTTCTACAACCGTCACATTATTGGGCCAATTACTGCATTTTGCAATACTTTACATTGAAAATTCTACGATATATTACGTCTTCGATTTTTTAATTTTTTTACAACTGTCACATTATTGGGCGAATTACTGCGTTTGGCAATACTTTACATTGAAAATTCTACGATATATTACGTCTTCGATTTTTTATTTTTTACAACTGTCACATTATTGGGCCAATTACTGCATTTTGCAATACTTCACATGGAACATTCTACGATATATTACGTCTTCGATTTTTTATTTTTACAACTGTCACATTTTTGGGCCAATTACTGCATTTTGCAATACTTTACATTGAAAATTCTACGATATATTACGTCTTCGATTTTTTTTTATTTTTTTTTACAACTGTCACATTGGGCCAATTACTGCATTTTGCAATACTTTACATTGAAAATTCTACGATATATTACGTCTTCGATTTTTTTTAAATTTTTTTTTACAACCGTCACATTATTGGGCCAATTACTGCATTTTGCAATACTTTACATTGAAAATTCTACGATATATTACGTCTTCGATTTTTTTTTATTTTTTTTTACAACCGTCACATTATTGGGCCAATTACTGCATTTTGCAATACTTTACATTGAAAATTCTACGATATATTACGTCTTCGATTTTTTTTTAATTTTTTTTCACAACCGTCACATTATTGGGCCAATTACTGCATTTTGCAATACTTTACATTGAAAATTCTACGATATATTACGTCTTCAATTTTTTTTTATTTTTTTTTACAACCGTCACATTATTGGGCCCATTACTGCATTTTGCAATACTTTACATTGAAAATTCTACGATATATTACGTCTTCGATTTTTTTATTTTTTTTACAACTGTCACATTGGGCCAATTACTGCATTTTGCAATACTTTACATTGAAAAATTCTACGATATATTACGTCTTCGATTTTTTTATTTTTTTTTACACCCGTCACATTATTGGGCCAATTACTGCATTTTGCAATACTTTACATTGAAAATTCTACGATATATTACGTCTTCGATTTTTTTATTTTTTACAACTGTCACATTATTGGGCCAATTACTGCATTTTGCAATACTTTACATTGAAAATTCTACGATATATTACGTCTTCGATTTTTTAAATTTTTTACAACTCACATTATTGGGCCAATTACTGCATTTTGCAATACTTTACTTTGAAAATTCTACGATATATTACGTCTTCAATTTTTTTATTTTTTACAACTGTCACATTATTGGGCCAATTACTGCATTTTGCAATACTTTACATTAAAAATTCTACGATATATTACGTCTTCGATTTTTTTTTTATTTTTTTTTACAACTGTCACATTATTGGGCCAATTACTGCATTTTGCAATACTTTACATTGAAAATTCTACGATATATTACGTCTTCAATTTTTTTTTTATTTTTTTTTACAACCGTCACATTATTGGGCCAATTACTGCATTTTGCAATACTTTACATTGAAAATTCTACTATATATTACGTCTTCGATTTTTTTTTATTTTTTTTTACAACTGTCACATTATTGGGCCAATTACTGCATTTTGCAATACTTTACATTGAAAATTCTACGATATATTACGTCTTCGATTTTTTTAAATTTTTTTTTACAACTGTCACATTATTGGGCCAATTACTGCATTTTGCAATACTTTACATTGAAAATTCTACGATATATTACGTCTTCAATTTTTTAATTTTTTTACAACTGTCACATTATTGGGCCAATTACTGCATTTTGCAATACTTTACATTGAAAATTCTACGATATATTACGTCTTCGATTTTTTAATTTTTACAACTGTCACATTGGGCCAATTACTGCATTTTGCAATACTTTACATTGAAAATTCTACGATATATTACGTCTTCCATTTTTTTAAAATTTTTTTTACAACTGTCACATTGGGCCAATTACTGCATTTTGCAATACTTTACATTGAAAATTCTACGATATATTACGTCTTCGATTTTTTATTTTTTTACAACTGTCACATTATTGGGCCAATTACTGCATTTTGCAATACTTTACATTGAAAATTCTACGATATATTACGTCTTCAATTTTTTTTAAATTTTTTTTTACAACCGTTACATTATTGGGCCAATTACTGCATTTTGCAATACTTTACATTGAAAATTCTACGATATATTACGTCTTCGATTTTTTTTTAATTTTTTTTTACAACTGTCACATTGGGCCAATTACTGCATTTTGCAATACTTTACATTAAAAATTCTACGATATATTACGTCTTCAATTTTTTTAAAAATTTTTTTTTTACAACTGTCACATTATTGGGCCAATTACTGCATTTTGCAATACTTTACATTAAAAATTCTACGATATATTACGTCTTCAATTTTTTTTAAATTTTTTTTTTACAACTGTCACATTATTGGGCCAATTACTGCATTTTGCAATACTTTACATTGAAAATTCTACGATATATTACGTCTTCGATTTTTTTTTATTTTTTTTTACAACTGTCACATTATTGGGCCAATTACTGCATTTTGCAATACTTTACATTAAAAATTCTACGATATATTACGTCTTCAATTTTTTTTTAAGTTTTTTTTTTTACAACTGTCACATTATTGGGCCAATTACTGCATTTTGCAATACTTTACATTGAAAATTCTACCATATATTACGTCTTCGATTTTTTTTTATTTTTTTTTACAACTGTCACATTATTGGGCCAATTACTGCATTTTGCAATACTTTACATTGAAAATTCTACGATATATTACGGCTTCGATTTTTAATTTTTTTACAACTGTCACATTATTGGGCCAATTACTGCATTTGCAATACTTTACATTGAAATTTCTACGATATATTACGTCTTCAATTTTTTTATTTTTTACAACCGTCACATTATTGGGCCAATTACTGCATTTTGCAATACTTTACATTGAAAATTCTACGATATATTACGTCTTCGATTTTTTTCTAATTTTTTTTACAACTGTCACATTATTGGGTCAATTACTGCATTTTGCAATACTTTACATTGAAAATTCTACGATATATTACGCCTTCGATTTTTTTTTTATTTTTTTTTACAACTGTCACATTGGGCCAATTACTGCATTTTGCAATACTTTACATTAAAAATTCTACGATATATTACGTCTTCAATTTTTTTAAAAATTTTTTTTTTACAACTGTCACATTATTGGGCCAATTACTGCATTTTGCAATACTTTACATTAAAAATTCTACGATATATTACGTCTTCAATTTTTTAAAAAATTTTTTTTTTACAACTGTCACATTATTGCGCCAATTACTGCATTTTGCAATACTTTACATTGAAAATTCTACGATATATTACGTCTTCGATTTTTATTTTTACAACTGCCACATTATTGGGCCAATTACTGCATTTTGCAATACTTTACATTAAAAATTCTACGATATATTACGTCTTCAATTTTTTTTTAAGTTTTTTTTTTTACAACTGTCACATTATTGGGCCAATTACTGCATTTTGCAATACTTTACATTGAAAATTCTACGATATATTACGTCTTCGATTTTTTTTTTATTTTTTTTACAACTGTCACATTATTGGGCCAATTACTGCATTTTGCAATACTTTACATTGAAAATTCTACGATATATTACGTCTTCGATTTTTTTTAATTTTTTTTTACAACTGTCACATTATTGGGCCAATTACTGCATTTTGCAATACTTTACATTGAAATTTCTACGATATATTACGTCTTCAATTTTTTTTTTTTTACAACCGTCACATTATTGGGCCAATTACTGCATTTTGCAATACTTTACATTGAAAATTCTACGATATATTACGTCTTCGATTTTTTTTTTATTTTTTTTTACAACTGTCACATTGGGCCAATTACTGCATTTTGCAATACTTTACATTGAAAATTCCACTATATATTACGTCTTCGATTTTTTTTAAATTTTTTTTTACAACTGTCACATTGGGCCAATTACTGCATTTTGCAATACTTTACATTGAAAATTCTACGATATATTACGTCTTCGATTTTTTTTATTTTTTACAACTGTCACATTATTGGGCCAATTACTGCATTTTGCAATACTTTACATTGAAAATTCTACGATATATTACGTCTTCGATTTTTTCTAATTTTTTACAACTGTCACATTATTGGGTCAATTACTGCATTTTGCAATACTTTACATTGAAAATTCTACGATATATTACGCCTTCAATTTTTTAAATTTTTTACAACTGTCACATTATTGTGCCAATTACTGCATTTTGCAATACTTTACATTAAAAATTCTACGATATATTACGTCTTCGATTTTTAATTTTTTTTTACAACTGTCACATTATTGGGCCAATTACTGCATTTTGCAATACTTTACATTAAAATTCTACGATATATTACGTCTTCGATTTTTTTATTTTTTTACAACTGTCACATTATTGGGCCAATTACTGCATTTTGCAATACTTTACATTGAAAATTCTACGATATATTACGTCTTCAATTTTTTTTTAATTTTTTTTTACAACCGTCACATTATTGGGCCAATTACTGCATTTTGCAATACTTTACATTGAAAATTCTACGATATATTACGTCTTCAATTTTTTTTTAATTTTTTTTTACAACCGTCACATTATTGGGCCAATTACTGCATTTTGCAATACTTTACATTGAAAATTTTACGATATATTTCGTCTTCGATTTTTTATTTTTTTACAACTGTCACATTATTGGGCCAATTACTGCATTTTGCAATACTTTACTTTGAAAATTCTACGATATATTACGTCTTCGATTTTTTATTTTTTACAACTGTCACATTATTGGGCCAATTACTGCATTTTGCAATACTTTACATTGAAAATTTTACGATATATTACGTCTTCGATTTTTTATTTTTTTACCACTCTCACATAATTGGGCCAATTACTGCATTTTGCAATACTTTACATTGAAAATTCTACGATATATTACGTCTTCGATTTTTTTATTTTTTACAACTGTCACATTATTGGGCCAATTACTGCATTTTGCAATACTTTACATTGAAAATTCTACGATATATTACGTCTTCAATTTTTTTATTTTTACAACCGTCACATTATTGGGCCAATTACTGCATTTTGCAATACTTTACATTGAAAATTCTACGATATATTACGTCTTCGATTTTTTAAATTTTTTTACAACTGTCACATTATTGGGCCAATTACTGCATTTTGCAATACTTTACATTGAAAATTCTACGATATATTACGTCTTCAATTTTTTTATTTTTTACAACGGTCACATTATTGGGCCAATTACTGCATTTTGCAATACTTTACATTGAAAATTCTACGATATATTACGTCTTCGATTTTTTTATTTTTTACAACTGTCACATTATTGGGCCAATTACTGCATTTTGCAATACTTTACATTGAAAATTCTACGATATATTACGTCTTCGATTTTTTTTTATTTTTTTTTTACAACTGTCACATTATTGGGCCAATTACTGCATTTTGCACTACTTCACATTGAAAATTCTACGATATATTACGCCTTCGATTTTTTTTTTATTTTTTTTTTTACAACTGTCACATTATTGGGCCAATTACTGCATTTTGCAATACTTTACATTGAAAATTCTACGATATATTACGTCTTCGATTTTTTTTTGATTTTTTTTTACAACTGTCACATTATTGGGCCAATTACTGCATTTTGCAATACTTTACATTGAAAATTCTACGATATATTACGTCTTCGATTTTTTAATTTTTTTACAACTGTCACATTATTGGGCCAATTACTGCATTTTGCAATACTTTACATTGAAAGTTCTACGATATATTACGTCTTCGGTTTTTTATTTTTTTACAACTGTCACATTATTGGGCCAATTACTGGATTTTGCAATACTTTACATTAAAAATTCTACGATATATTACGTCTTCGGTTTTTTTTTTATTTTTTTTTACAACCGTCACATTATTGGGCCAATTACTGCATATTGCAATACTTTACATTGAAAATTCTACGATATATTACGTCTTCGGGTTTTTTTTTTTTACAACTGTCACATTATTGGGCCAATTACTGCATTTTGCAATACTTTACATTGAAATTTCTACGATATATTACGTCTTCGATTTTTTTTTAATTTTTTTTTACAACTGTCACATTATTGGGCCAATTACTGCATTTTGCAATACTTTACATTGAAAATTCTACGATATATTACGTCTTCGATTTTTTTAAAATTTTTTTTTATAACTGTCAAATTGGGCCAATTACTGCATTTTGCAATACTTTACATTGAAAATTCTACGATATATTACGTCTTCGATTTTTTTAAAATTTTTTTTTTACAACTGTCACATTATTGGGCCAATTACTGCATTTTGCAATACTTTACTTTGAAAATTCTACGATATATTACGTCTTCAATTTTTTTTTTATTTTTTTTTTACAACTGTCACATTATTGGGCCAATTACTGCATTTTGCAATACTTTACATTGAAAATTCTACGATATATTACGTCTTCGATTTTTTATTTTTTACAACTGTCACATTATTGGGCCAATTACTGCATTTTGCAATACTTTACATTGAAAATTCTACGATATATTACGTCTTCAATTTTTTATTTTTTTACAACCGTCACATTATTGGGCCAATTACTGCATTTTGCAATACTTTACATTGAAAATTCGACGATATAATACGTCTTCGATTTTTTTTTTATTTTTTTTTACAACTGTCACATTATTGGGCCAATTACTGCATTTTGCAATACTTTACATTGAAAATTCTACGATATATTACGTCTTCGATTTTTTTTAAATTTTTGTTTACAACTGTCACATTGGGCCAATTACTGCATTTTGCAATACTTTACATTGAAAATTCTACTATATATTACGTCTTCGATTTTTTTTATTTTTTTTACAACTGTCACATTATTGGGCCAATTACTGCATTTTGCAATACTTTACATTAAAAATTCTAGGATATATTACGTCTTCGATTTTTTTATTTTTTTACAACTGTCACATTATTGGGCCAATTACTGCATTTTGCAATACTTTACATTGAAAATTCTACGATATATTAAGTCTTCGATTTTTTTATTTTTTTACAACTGTCACATTATTGGGCCAATTACTGCATTTTGCAATACTTTACATTGAAAATTCTACGATATATTACGTCTTCGATTTTTTATTTTTTACAACTGTCACATTATTGGGCCAATTACTGCATTTTGCAATACTTTACATTGAAAATTCTACGATATATTACGTCTTCGATTTTTTATTTTTTCTACAACCGTCACATTATTGGGCCAATTACTGCATTTTGCAATACTTTACATTGAAAGTTCTACGATATATTACGTCTTCGATTTTTAATTTTTTACAACTGTCACATTATTGGGCCAATTACTGCATTTTGCAATACTTTACATTGAAAATTCTACGATATATTACGTCTTCGATTTTTTTAAATTTTTTTTTACAACTGTCACATTATTGGGCCAATTACTGCATTTTGCAATACTTCACATTGAAAATTCTACGATATATTACGTCTTCGATTTTTTTGATTTTTTTTTACAACTGTCACATTATTGGGCCAATTACTGCATTTTGCAATACTTTACATTGAAAATTCTACGATATATTACGTCTTCGATTTTTTTATTTTTTTACAACTGTCACATTATTGGGCCAATTACTGCATTTTGCAATACTTTACATTGAAAATTCTACGATATATTACGTCTTCGATTTTTTAAATTTTTTTACAACCGTCACATTATTGGGCCAATTACTGCATTTTGCAATACTTTACATTGAAAATTCTACGATATATTACGTCTTCGATTTTTTATTTTTTTACAACCGTCACATTATTGGGCCCATTACTGCATTTTGCAATACTTTACATTGAAAATTCTACGATATATTACGTCTTCGATTTTTTTAATTTTTTACAACCGTCACATTATTGGGCCAATTACTGCATTTTGCAATACTTTACATTGAAAATTCTACGATATATTACGTCTTCGATTTTTTATTTTTTTACAACTGTCACATTATTGGGCCAATTACTGCATTTTGCAATACTTTACATTGAAAATTCTACGATATATTACGTCTTCGATTTTTTATTTTTTACAACTGTCACATTGGGCCAATTACTGCATTTTGCAATACTTTACATTGAAAATTCTACGATATATTACGTCTTCGATTTTTATTTTTTTACAACTGTCACATTATTGGGCCAATTACTGCATTTTGCAATACTTTACATTGAAAATTCTACGATATATTACGTCTTCGATTTTTTTATTTTTTACAACTGTCACATTATTGGGCCAATTACTGCATTTTGCAATACTTTACATTGAAAATTCTACGATATATTACGTCTTCGATTTTTTTAAAATTTTTTTTTATAACTGTCACATTGGGCCAATTACTGCATTTTGCAATACTTTACATTGAAAATTCTACGATATATTACGTCTTCGATTTTTTTTTAATTTTTTTTTTACAACTGTCACATTATTGGGCCAATTACTGCATTTTGCAATACTTTACTTTGAAAATTCTACGATATATTACGTCTTCAATTTTTTTTTTATTTTTTTTTTACAACTGTCACATTATTGGGCCAATTACTGCATTTTGCAATACTTTACATTGAAAATTCTACGATATATTACGTCTTCGATTTTTTTTAAATTTTTTTTTACAACTGTCACATTATTGGACCAATTACTGCATTTTGCAATACTTTACATTGAAAGTTCTACGATATATTACGTCTTCGATTTTTTTAATTTTTTTACAACTGTCACATTATTGGGCCAATTACTGCATTTTGCAATACTTTACATTGAAAATTCTACGATATATTACGTCTTCGATTTTTTTATTTTTTTACAACTGTCACATTATTGGGCCAATTACTGCATTTTGCAATACTTTACATTGAAAATTCTACGATATATTACGTCTTCGATTTTTTTTTAATTTTTGTTTACAACTGTCACATTGGGCCAATTACTGCATTTTGCAATACTTTACATTGAAAATTCTACTATATATTACGTCTTCGATTTTTTTTTATTTACAACTGTCACATTATTGGGCCAATTACTGCATTTTGCAATACTTTACATTAAAAATTCTACGATATATTACGTCTTCGATTTTTTATTTTTTACAACTGTCACATTATTGGGCCAATTACTGCATTTTGCAATACTTTACATTGAAAATTCTACGAAATATTAAGTCTTCGATTTTTTATTTTTTTACAACTGTCACATTATTGGGCCAATTACTGCATTTTGCAATACTTTACATTGAAAATTCTACGATATATTACGTCTTCGATTTTTTATTTTTTTAGAACTGTCACATTATTGGGCCAATTACTGCATTTTGCAATACTTTACATTGAAAATTCTACGATATATTAAGTCTTCGATTTTTTTATTTTTTTACAACTGTCACATTATTGGGCCAATTACTGCATTTTGCAATACTTTACATTGAAAATTCTACGATATATTACGTCTTCAATTTTTATTTTTTACAACTGTCACATTATTGGGCCAATTACTGCATTTTGCAATACTTTACATTGAAAATTCTACGATATATTACGTCTTCGATTTTTTAAATTTTTTTACAACTGTCACATTATTGGGCCAATTACTGCATTTGCAATACTTTACATTGAAAATTCTACGATATATTACGTCTTCAATTTTTTTTTTTTTTACAACGGTCACATTATTGGGCCAATTACTGCATTTTGCAATACTTTACTTTGAAAATTCTACGATATATTACGTCTTCGATTTTTTTTTTTATTATTTTACAACTGTCACATTATTGGGCCAATTACTGCATTTTGCAATACTTTACTTTGAAAATTCTACGATATATTACGTCTTCGATTTTTTATTTTTTACAACTGTCACATTATTGGGCCAATTACTGCATTTGCACTACTTTACATTGAAAATTCTACGATATATTACGCCTTCGATTTTTTTATTTTTTTTACAACTGTCACATTATTGGGCCAATTACTGCATTTTGCAATACTTTACATTGAAAATTCTACGATATATTACGTCTTCGATTTTTGATTTTTTTACAACTGTCACATTATTGGGCCAATTACTGCATTTTGCAATACTTTACATTGAAAATTCTACGATATATTACGTCTTCGATTTTTTAATTTTTTTACATCTGTCACATTATTGGGCCAATTACTGCATTTTGCAATACTTTACATTGAAAGTTCTACGATATATTACGTCTTCGGTTTTTATTTTTTTACAACTGTCACATTATTGGGCCAATTACTGGATTTTGCAATACTTTACATTAAAAATTCTACGATATATTACGTCTTCGGTTTTTTTTTTTATTTTTTTTTACAACCGTCACATTATTGGGCCAATTACTGCATATTGCAATACTTTACATTGAAAATTCTACGATATATTACGTCTTCGGTTTTTTTTTTATTTTTTTTTTACAACTGTCACATTATTGGGCCAATTACTGCATTTTGCAATACTTTACATTGAAAATTCTACGATATATTACGTCTTCGATTTTTTTTAAATTTTTTTTTACAACTGTCACATTATTGGGCCAATTACTGCATTTTGCAATACTTTACATTGAAAATTCTACGATATATTACGTCTTCGATTTTTTTAAAATTTTTTTTTATAACTGTCACATTGGGCCAATTACTGCATTTTGCAATACTTTACATTGAAAATTCTACGATATATTACGTCTTCGATTTTTTTTAAATTTTTTTTACAACTGTCACATTATTGGGCCAATTACTGCATTTTGCAATACTTTACATTGAAAATTCTACGATATATTACGTCTTCAATTTTTTTATTTTTTTACAACTGTCACATTATTGGGCCAATTACTGCATTTTGCAATACTTTACATTGAAAATTCTACGATATATTACGTCTTCGATTTTTTTTTATTTTTTTTACAACCGTCACATTATTGGGCCAATTACTGCATTTTGCAATACTTTACATTGAAAATTCGACGATATAATACGTCTTCGATTTTTTTTATTTTTTTACAACTGTCACATTATTGGGCCAATTACTGCATTTTGCAATACTTTACATTGAAAATTCTACGATATATTACGTCTTCGATTTTTTAATTTTTGTTTACAACTGTCACATTATTGGACCAATTACTGCATTTTGCAATACTTTACATTGAAAATTCTACTATATATTACGTCTTCGATTTTTTTTATTTTTTTTACAACTGTCACATTATTGGGCCAATTACTGCATTTTGCAATACTTTACATTAAAAATTCTACGATATATTACGTCTTCGATTTTTTATTTTTTTTTACAACTGTCACATTATTGGGCCAATTACTGCGTTTTGCAATACCTTACATTGAAAATTCTACGATATATTACGTCTTCGATTTTTTTTATTTTTCTACAACCGTCACATTATTGGGCCAATTACTGCATTTTGCAATACTTTACATTGAAAATTCTACGATATATTACGTCTTCGATTTTTAATTTTTTTTACAACTGTCACATTATTGGGCCAATTACTGCATTTTGCAATACTTTACATTGAAAATTCTACGATATATTACGTCTTCGATTTTTTATTTTTTTACAACTGTCACATTATTGGGCCAATTACTGCATTTTGCAATACTTCACATTGAAAATTCTACGATATATTACGTCTTCGATTTTTTATTTTTTTACAACTGTCCCATTATTGGGCCAATTACTGCATTTTGCAATACTTTACATTGAAAATTCTACGATATATTACGTCTTCGATTTTTTATTTTTTTACAACTGTCACATTGGGCCAATTACTGCATTTTGCAATACTTTACATTGAAAATTCTACGATATATTACGTCTTCGATTTTTTTAAATTTTTTTACAACCGTCACATTATTGGGCCAATTACTGCATTTTGCAATACTTTACATTGAAAATTCTACGATATATTACGTCTTCGATTTTTATTTTTTTTTACAACTGTCACATTATTGGGCCAATTACTGCATTTTGCAATACTTTACATTGAAAATTCTACGATATATTACGTCTTCGATTTTTTTTTATTTTTTTTTACAACTGTCACATTGAGCCAATTACTGCATTTTGCAATACTTTACATTGAAAATTCTACGATATATTACGTCTTCGATTTTTTTATATTTTTTTTTACCACTGTCACATTATTGGGCCAATTACTGCATTTTGCAATACTTTACATTGAAAATTCTACGATATATTACGTCTTCGATTTTTTTTAATTTTTTTACAACTGTCACATTATTGGGCCAATTACTGCATTTTGCAATACTTTACATTGAAAATTCTACGATATATTACGTCTTCGATTTTTTTTTTATTTTTTTCTACAACCGTCACATTATTGGGCCAATTACTGCATTTTGCAATACTTTACATTGAAAATTCTACGATATATTACGTCTTCGATTTTTTTTAATTTTTTTACAACTGTCACATTATTGGGCCAATTACTGCATTTTGCAATACTTTACATTGAAAATTCTACGATATATTACGTCTTCGATTTTTTTTTATTTTTTTTTACAACTGTCACATTATTGGGCCAATTACTGCATTTTGCAATACTTTACATTGAAAATTCTACGATATATTACGTCTTCGATTTTTAATTTTTTTTTACAACTGTCACATTATTGGGCCAATTACTGCATTTTGCAATACTTTACTTTGAAAATTCTACGATATATTACGTCTTCAATTTTTATTTTTTTTACAACTGTCACATTATTGGGCCAATTACAGCATTTTGCAATACTTTACATTGAAAATTCTACGATATATTACGTCTTCGATTTTTTATTTTTTTACAACTGTCACATTATTGGTCCAATTACTGCTTTTTGCAATACATTACATTGAAAATTCTACGATATATTACGTCTTCGATTTTTTTATTTTTTACAACTGTCACATTATTGGGCCAATTACTGCATTTTGCAATACTTTACATTGAAAATTCTACGATATATTACGTCTTCGATTTTTTTTTTATTTTTTTTTACAACTGTCACATTATTGGGCCAATTACTGCATTTTGCAATACTTTACATTGAAAATTCTACGATATATTACGTCTTCGATTTTTTTTTAATTTTTGTTTACAACTGTCACATTAGGCCAATTACTGCATTTTGCAATACTTTACATTGAAAATTCTACTATATATTACGTCTTCGATTTTTTTTTATTTTTTTTTACAACTGTCACATTATTGGGCCAATTACTGCATTTTGCAATACTTTACATTAAAAATTCTACGATATATTACGTCTTCGATTTTTTATTTTTTTTTTACAACTGTCACATTATTGGGCCAATTACTGCATTTTGCAATACTTTACATTGAAAATTCTACGATATATTACGTCTTCGATTTTTTTTAAATTTTTTTTACAACTGTCACATTATTGGGCCAATTACTGCATTTTGCAATACTTTACATTGAAAATTCTACGATATATTACGTCTTCGATTTTTTATTTTTTACAACTGTCACATTATTGGGCCAATTACTGCATTTTGCAATACTTTACATTGAAAATTCTACGATATATTACGTCTTCGATTTTTTTATTTTTTCTACAACCGTCACATTATTGGGCCAATTACTGCATTTTGCAATACTTTACATTGAAAATTCTACGATATATTACGTCTTCGATTTTTAAAATTTTTACAACTGTCACATTATTGGGCCAAGTACTGCATTTTGCAATACTTTACATTGAAATTTCTACGATATATTACGGCTTCGATTTTTTTATTTTTTTTACAACTGTCACATTATTGGGCCAATTACTGCATTTTGCAATACTTTACATTGAAAATTCTACGATATATTACGTCTTCGATTTTTTTTTTTTTTACACCTGTCACATTATTGGGCCAATTACTGCATTTTGCAATCCTTTACATTGAAAATTCTACGATATATTACGTCTTCGATTTTTTAAATTTTTTTACAACTGTCACATTATTGGGCCAATTACTGCATTTTGCAATACTTTACATTGAAAATTCTACGATATATTACGTCGTGGATGTTTTATTTTTTACAACCGTCACATTATTGGGCCAATTACTGCATTTTGCAATACTTTACATTGAAAATTCTACGATATATTACGTCTTCGATTTTTTAATTTTTTTACAACTGTCACATTATTGGGCCAATTACTGCATTTTGCAATACTTTACATTGAAAATTCTACGATATATTACGTCTTCGATTTTTTTATTTTTTTACAACTGTCACATTGGGCCAATTACTGCATTTTGCAATACTTTACATTAAAAATTCTACGATATATTACGTCTTCGATTTTTTTATTTTTTACAACCGTCACATTATTGGGCCAATTACTGCATTTTGCAATACTTTACATTGAAAATTCTACGATATATTACGTCTTCGATTTTTTTATTTTTTTACAACTGTCACATTATTGGGTCAATTACTGCATTTTGCAATACTTTACTTTGAAAATTCTACGATATATTACGTCTTCGATTTTTAAATTTTTTTACAACTGTCACATTATTGGGCCAATTACTGCATTTTGCAATACTTCACATTGAAAATTCTACGATATATTACGTCTTCGATTTTTTGATTTTTTTACAACTGTCACATTATTGGGCCAATTACTGCATTTTGCAATACTTTACATTGAAAATTCTACGATATATTACGTCTTCGATTTTTTTATTTTTTTACAACTGTCACATTATTGGGCCAATTACTGCATTTTGCAATACTTCACATTGAAAATTCTACGAGATATTACGTCTTCGATTTTTTATTTTTTTTACAACTGTCACATTATTGGGCCAATTACTGCATTTTGCAATACTTTACATTGAAAATTCTACGATATATTACGTCTTCGATTTTTTTTTTATTTTTTTTTACAACTGTCACATTATTGGACCAATTACTGCATTTTGCAATACTTTACATTGAAAATTCTACGATATATTACGTCTTCGATTTTTTTTTTTATTTTTTTTTACAACTGTCACATTATTGGGCCAATTACTGCATTTTGCAATACTTTACATTGAAAATTCTACGATATATTACGTCTTCGATTTTTTTTTTATTTTTTTTTACAACTGTCACATTATTGGGCCAATTACTGCATTTTTGCCATACTTTACATTTAAAATTGTAAGATATATTACGTCTTCGATTTTTTTTTATTTTTTACAACTGTCACATTATTGGGCCAATTACTGCATTTTTGCCATACTTTACATTGAAAATTCTACGATATATTTCGTCTTCGATTTTTTTTTTATTTTTTTTACAACTGTCACATTATTGGGCCAATTACTGCATTTTTGCCATACTTTACATTGAAAATTCTACGATATATTACGTCTTCGATTTTTTTTAAATTTTTTTTTACAACTGTCACATTATTAGACCAATTACTGCATTTTGCAATACTTTACATTGAAAATTCTACGATATATTACGTCTTCGATTTTTTATTTTTTTACAACTGTCACATTATTGGGCCAATTACTGCATTTTTGCCATACTTTACATTGAAAATTCTACGATATATTACGTCTTCGATTTTTTTTTTATTTTTTTTTACAACTGTCGCATTATTGGACCAATTACTGCATTTTGCAATACTTTACATTGAAAATTCTACGATATATTACGTCTTCGATTTTTTTTTTTATTTTTTTTTACAACTGTCACATTATTGGGCCAATTACTGCATTTTTGCCATACTTTACATTGAAAATTCTACGATATATTACGTCTTCGATTTTTTTTTTATTTTTTTTTACAACTGTCACATTATTAGGCCAATTACTGCATTTTTGCCATTGTTTACATTAAAAATTCTAGGAGAATATAGGATATATTTTACCAGTTTTTAAACGTATTAAGTCACCCACTAAGTATCAGGTAATTTCATTCCTTTTTGCGAACTATTTACTGGCGTATACTTTTTGTTTCAGCGTTTCGTCCAACAAAATGTCGAAGGACCGGTTTTGTACGACAACTTTGTTTTGGTCAGTGGCTTTCGTGAACTTTAATTATTTGTCGAACCTTCAAAACTTTAAACTATGACTGTAAACTCGCGAGTGTAAGTGCAACATTACCACCGATTCCACTCCCAAGCATATAGGATATATTTTACCAGTTTTTAAACGTATTAAGTCACCCACTAAGTATCTGGTAATTTCATTACTTTTTGCGAACTGGCGTATACTTCTTGTTACAGCGTTTCGTTCAACCAAATATCGAAGGACCGGTTTTGGACGACAACTTTGTTTTGGTCAGTGGCTTTCGTGAACTTTAATTATTTGTCGAACTTTCAAAACTTTAAACTATGACTGTAAACTCGCGAGTGTAAGTGCAACATTACCACCGATTCCACTCCCAAGCATATAGGATATATTTTACCAGTTTTTAAACGTATTAAGTCACCCACTAAGTATCAGGTAATTTCATTCCTTTTTGCGAACTATTTACTGGCGTATACTTTTTGTTTCAGCGTTTCGTCCAACAAAATGTCGAAGGACCGGTTTTGTACGACAACTTTGTTTTGGTCAGTGGCTTTCGTGAACTTTAATTATTTGTCGAACTTTCAAAACTTTAAACTATGACTGTAAACTCGCGAGTGTAAGTGCAACATTACCACCGATTCCACTCCCAAGGATATAGGATATATTTTACCAGTTTTTAAACGTATTAAGTCACCCACTAAGTATCAGGTAATTTCATTCCTTTTTGCGAACTATTTACTGGCGTATACTTTTTGTTTCAGCGTTTCGTCCAACAAAATGTCGAAGGACCGGTTTTGTACGACAACTTTGTTTTGGTCAGTGGCTTTCGTGAACTTTAATTATTTGTCGAACTTTCAAAACTTTAAACTATGACTGTAAACTCGCGAGTGTAAGTGCAACATTACCACCGATTCCACTCCCAAGGATATAGGATATATTTTACCAGTTTTTAAACGTATTAAGTCACCCACTAAGTATCAGGTAATTTCATTCCTTTTTGCGAACTATTTACTGGCGTATACTTTTTGTTTCAGCGTTTCGTCCAACAAAATGTCGAAGGACCGGTTTTGTACGACAACTTTGTTTTGGTCAGTGGCTTTCGTGAACTTTAATTATTTGTCGAACCTTCAAAACTTTAAACTATGACTGTAAACTCGCGAGTGTAAGTGCAACATTACCACCGATTCCACTCCCAAGCATATAGGATATATTTTACCAGTTTTTAAACGTATTAAGTCACCCACTAAGTATCTGGTAATTTCATTACTTTTGCGAACTGGCGTATACTTCTTGTTACAGCGTTTCGTTCAACCAAATATCGAAGGACCGGTTTTGGACGACAACTTTGTTTTGGTCAGTGGCTTTCGTGAACTTTAATTATTTGTCGAACCTTCAAAACTTTAAACTATGACTGTAAACTCGCGAGTGTAAGTGCAACATTACCACCGATTCCACTCCCAAGCATATAGGATATATTTTACCAGTTTTTAAACGTATTAAGTCACCCACTAAGTATCAGGTAATTTCATTCCTTTTTGCGAACTATTTACTGGCGTATACTTTTTATTTCAGCGTTTCGTCCAACAAAATGTCGAAGGACCGGTTTTGTACGACAACTTTGTTTTGGTCAGTGGCTTTCGTGAACTTTAATTATTTGTCGAACTTTCAAAACTTTAAACTATGACTGTAAACTCGCGAGTGTAAGTGCAACATTACCACCGATTCCACTCCCAAGGATATAGGATATATTTTACCAGTTTTTAAACGTATTAAGTCACCCACTAAGTATCAGGTAATTTCATTCCTTTTTGCGAACTATTTACTGGCGTATACTTTTTGTTTCAGCGTTTCGTCCAACAAAATGTCGAAGGACCGGTTTTGTACGACAACTTTGTTTTGGTCAGTGGCTTTCGTGAACTTTAATTATTTGTCGAACTTTCAAAACTTTAAACTATGACTGTAAACTCGCGAGTGTAAGTGCAACATTACCACCGATTCCACTCCCAAGGATATAGGATATATTTTACCAGTTTTTAAACGTATTAAGTCACCCACTAAGTATCAGGTAATTTCATTCCTTTTTGCGAACTATTTACTGGCGTATACTTTTTGTTTCAGCGTTTCGTCCAACAAAATGTCGAAGGACCGGTTTTGTACGACAACTTTGTTTTGGTCAGTGGCTTTCGTGAACTTTAATTATTTGTCGAACTTTCAAAACTTTAAACTATGACTGTAAACTCGCGAGTGTAAGTGCAACATTACCACCGATTCCACTCCCAAGGATATAGGATATATTTTACCAGTTTTTAAACGTATTAAGTCACCCACTAAGTATCAGGTAATTTCATTCCTTTTTGCGAACTATTTACTGGCGTATACTTTTTGTTTCAGCGTTTCGTCCAACAAAATGTCGAAGGACCGGTTTTGTACGACAACTTTGTTTTGGTCAGTGGCTTTCGTGAACTTTAATTATTTGTCGAACTTTCAAAACTTTAAACTATGACTGTAAACTCGCGAGTGTAAGTGCAACATTACCACCGATTCCACTCCCAAGGATATAGGATATATTTTACCAGTTTTTAAACGTATTAAGTCACCCACTAAGTATCAGGTAATTTCATTCCTTTTTGCGAACTATTTACTGGCGTATACTTTTTGTTTCAGCGTTTCGTCCAACAAAATGTCGAAGGACCGGTTTTGTACGACAACTTTGTTTTGGTCAGTGGCTTTCGTGAACTTTAATTATTTGTCGAACTTTCAAAACTTTAAACTATGACTGTAAACTCGCGAGTGTAAGTGCAACATTACCACCGATTCCACTCCCAAGGATATAGGATATATTTTACCAGTTTTTAAACGTATTAAGTCACCCACTAAGTATCAGGTAATTTCATTCCTTTTTGCGAACTATTTACTGGCGTATACTTTTTGTTTCAGCGTTTCGTCCAACAAAATGTCGAAGGACCGGTTTTGTACGACAACTTTGTTTTGGTCAGTGGCTTTCGTGAACTTTAATTATTTGTCGAACTTTCAAAACTTTAAACTATGACTGTAAACTCGCGAGTGTAAGTGCAACATTACCACCGATTCCACTCCCAAGGATATAGGATATATTTTACCAGTTTTTAAACGTATTAAGTCACCCACTAAGTATCAGGTAATTTCATTCCTTTTTGCGAACTATTTACTGGCGTATACTTTTTGTTTCAGCGTTTCGTCCAACAAAATGTCGAAGGACCGGTTTTGTACGACAACTTTGTTTTGGTCAGTGGCTTTCGTGAACTTTAATTATTTGTCGAACTTTCAAAACTTTAAACTATGACTGTAAACTCGCGAGTGTAAGTGCAACATTACCACCGATTCCACTCCCAAGGATATAGGATATATTTTACCAGTTTTTAAACGTATTAAGTCACCCACTAAGTATCAGGTAATTTCATTCCTTTTTGCGAACTATTTACTGGCGTATACTTTTTGTTTCAGCGTTTCGTCCAACAAAATGTCGAAGGACCGGTTTTGTACGACAACTTTGTTTTGGTCAGTGGCTTTCGTGAACTTTAATTATTTGTCGAACCTTCAAAACTTTAAACTATGACTGTAAACTCGCGAGTGTAAGTGCAACATTACCACCGATTCCACTCCCAAGCATATAGGATATATTTTACCAGTTTTTAAACGTATTAAGTCACCCACTAAGTATCTGGTAATTTCATTACTTTTTGCGAACTGGCGTATACTTCTTGTTACAGCGTTTCGTTCAACCAAATATCGAAGGACCGGTTTTGGACGAC
The DNA here is from genome assembly GCA_035610365.1 of Aquatica leii. Lineage (NCBI taxonomy): Eukaryota > Metazoa > Arthropoda > Insecta > Coleoptera > Lampyridae > Aquatica > Aquatica leii. Next base: position 13,493,053 of record CM069437.1, on the reverse strand, counting down.
AACTTTGTTTTGGTCAGTGGCTTTCGTGAACTTTAATTATTTGTCGAACCTTCAAAACTTTAAACTATGACTGTAAACTCGCGAGTGTAAGTGCAACATTACCACCGATTCCACTCCCAAGCATATAGGATATATTTTACCAGTTTTTAAACGTATTAAGTCACCCACTAAGTATCAGGTAATTTCATTCCTTTTTGCGAACTATTTACTGGCGTATACTTTTTGTTTCAGCGTTTCGTCCAACAAAATGTCGAAGGACCGGTTTTGTACGACAACTTTGTTTTGGTCAGTGGCTTTCGTGAACTTTAATTATTTGTCGAACTTTCAAAACTTTAAACTATGACTGTAAACTCGCGAGTGTAAGTGCAACATTACCACCGATTCCACTCCCAAGGATATAGGATATATTTTACCAGTTTTTAAACGTATTAAGTCACCCACTAAGTATCAGGTAATTTCATTCCTTTTTGCGAACTATTTACTGGCGTATACTTTTTGTTTCAGCGTTTCGTCCAACAAAATGTCGAAGGACCGGTTTTGTACGACAACTTTGTTTTGGTCAGTGGCTTTCGTGAACTTTAATTATTTGTCGAACTTTCAAAACTTTAAACTATGACTGTAAACTCGCGAGTGTAAGTGCAACATTACCACCGATTCCACTCCCAAGGATATAGGATATATTTTACCAGTTTTTAAACGTATTAAGTCACCCACTAAGTATCAGGTAATTTCATTCCTTTTGCGAACTATTTACTGGCGTATACTTTTTGTTTCAGCGTTTCGTCCAACAAAATGTCGAAGGACCGGTTTTGTACGACAACTTTGTTTTGGTCAGTGGCTTTCGTGAACTTTAATTATTTGTCGAACTTTCAAAACTTTAAACTATGACTGTAAACTCGCGAGTGTAAGTGCAACATTACCACCGATTCCACTCCCAAGGATATAGGATATATTTTACCAGTTTTTAAACGTATTAAGTCACCCACTAAGTATCAGGTAATTTCATTCCTTTTTGCGAACTATTTACTGGCGTATACTTTTTGTTTCAGCGTTTCGTCCAACAAAATGTCGAAGGACCGGTTTTGTACGACAACTTTGTTTTGGTCAGTGGCTTTCGTGAACTTTAATTATTTGTCGAACTTTCAAAACTTTAAACTATGACTGTAAACTCGCGAGTGTAAGTGCAACATTACCACCGATTCCACTCCCAAGGATATAGGATATATTTTACCAGTTTTTAAACGTATTAAGTCACCCACTAAGTATCAGGTAATTTCATTCCTTTTTGCGAACTATTTACTGGCGTATACTTTTTGTTTCAGCGTTTCGTCCAACAAAATGTCGAAGGACCGGTTTTGTACGACAACTTTGTTTTGGTCAGTGGCTTTCGTGAACTTTAATTATTTGTCGAACTTTCAAAACTTTAAACTATGACTGTAAACTCGCGAGTGTAAGTGCAACATTACCACCGATTCCACTCCCAAGGATATAGGATATATTTTACCAGTTTTTAAACGTATTAAGTCACCCACTAAGTATCAGGTAATTTCATTCCTTTTTGCGAACTATTTACTGGCGTATACTTTTTGTTTCAGCGTTTCGTCCAACAAAATGTCGAAGGACCGGTTTTGTACGACAACTTTGTTTTGGTCAGTGGCTTTCGTGAACTTTAATTATTTGTCGAACTTTCAAAACTTTAAACTATGACTGTAAACTCGCGAGTGTAAGTGCAACATTACCACCGATTCCACTCCCAAGGATATAGGATATATTTTACCAGTTTTTAAACGTATTAAGTCACCCACTAAGTATCAGGTAATTTCATTCCTTTTTGCGAACTATTTACTGGCGTATACTTTTTGTTTCAGCGTTTCGTCCAACAAAATGTCGAAGGACCGGTTTTGTACGACAACTTTGTTTTGGTCAGTGGCTTTCGTGAACTTTAATTATTTGTCGAACCTTCAAAACTTTAAACTATGACTGTAAACTCGCGAGTGTAAGTGCAACATTACCACCGATTCCACTCCCAAGCATATAGGATATATTTTACCAGTTTTTAAACGTATTAAGTCACCCACTAAGTATCAGGTAATTTCATTCCTTTTTGCGAACTATTTACTGGCGTATACTTTTTGTTTCAGCGTTTCGTCCAATAAAATGTCGAAGGACCGGTTTTGTACGACAACTTTGTTTTGGTCAGTGGCTTTCGTGAACTTTAATTATTTGTCGAACTTTCAAAACTTTAAACTATGACTGTAAACTCGCGAGTGTAAGTGCAACATTACCACCGATTCCACTCCCAAGGATATAGGATATATTTTACCAGTTTTTAAACGTATTAAGTCACCCACTAAGTATCAGGTAATTTCATTCCTTTTTGCGAACTATTTACTGGCGTATACTTTTTGTTTCAGCGTTTCGTCCAACAAAATGTCGAAGGACCGGTTTTGTACGACAACTTTGTTTTGGTCAGTGGCTTTCGTGAACTTTAATTATTTGTCGAACTTTCAAAACTTTAAACTATGACTGTAAACTCGCGAGTGTAAGTGCAACATTACCACCGATTCCACTCCCAAGGATATAGGATATATTTTACCAGTTTTTAAACGTATTAAGTCACCCACTAAGTATCAGGTAATTTCATTCCTTTTTGCGAACTATTTACTGGCGTATACTTTTTGTTACAGCGTTTCGTTCAACCAAATATCGAAGGACCGGTTTTGTACGACAACTTTGTTAGCTCTGCGACGTATAGACGAATGCTGGTTGTTAATTGTTTTGGGGAGGTCGACGTACCGTTTACATCATTGGATAATTATTTGGTGAGATCAAGTAATTAAATCAATTTGTTTTTTTTTAAGTTCGTTGATACATTTCATTGATCTTCTTTGGTTTAATGTTATTTTCATCACTGCTTTTAAGTTTCTGCTTTTTTCTATTTGTTGACAAAGATAATGTTCCTTTGCCTTTGTCAATAATATTCAACTTAAGCTTTCTTCTACAATACTGCATAACCTATTTGTTTTTTGTGCTATTGTTTCATTTGTGCTCTACTTTACTTTTACCAATAATTTTTTAATATATTTTTTAGGTACAGTTCATTGAGCCCCTTACTGCATTTTGCAATACTTTACATTGAAAATTCTACGATATATTACGTCTTCGATTTTTTTTTATTTTTTTTTACAACTGTCACATTATTGGGCCAATTACTGCATTTTGCAATACTTTACATTGAAAATTCTACGATATATTACGTCTTCGATTTTTTTTTAATTTTTTTTTACAACTGTCACATTATTGGGCCAATTACTGCATTTTGCAATACTTTACATTGAAAATTCTACGATATATTACGTCTTCAATTTTTTTTTATTTTTTTTTACAACCGTCACATTATTGGGCCAATTACTGCATTTTGCAATACTTTACATTGAAAATTCTACGATATATTACGTCTTCGATTTTTTTTTATTTTTTTTTACAACTGTCACATTGGGCCAATTACTGCATTTTGCAATACTTTACATTGAAAATTCTACTATATATTACGTCTTCGACTTTTTTAATTTTTTACAACTGTCACATTATTGGGCCAATTACTGCATTTTTGCCATACTTTACATTGAAAATTCTACGATATATTACGTCTTCGATTTTTTATTTTTACAACTGTCACATTATTGGGCCAATTACTGCATTTTTGCCATACTTTACATTGAAAATTCTACGATATATTACGTCTTCGATTTTTTTATTTTTTTACAACTGTCACATTATTGGACCAATTACTGCATTTTGCAATACTTTACATTGAAAATTCTACGATATATTAAGTCTTCGATTTTTTAAATTTTTTACAACTGTCACATTATTGGGCCAATTACTGCATTTTTGCCATACTTTACATTGAAAATTCTACGATATATTACGTCTTCGATTTTTTTATTTTTTTACAACTGTCACATTATTGGACCAATTACTGCATTTTGCAATACTTTACATTGAAAATTCTACGATATATTAAGTCTTCGATTTTTTAAATTTTTTACAACTGTCACATTATTGGGCCAATTACTGCATTTTGCCATACTTTACATTGAAAATTCTACGATATATTACGTCTTCGATTTTTTTATTTTTTTACAACTGTCACATTATTGGACCAATTACTGCATTTTTGCCATACTTTACATTGAAAATTCTACGATATATTACGTCTTCGATTTTTATTTTTTTACAACTGTCACATTATTGGACCAATTACTGCATTTTGCAATACTTTACATTGAAAATTCTAGGATATATTACGTCTTCGATTTTTTATTTTTTACAACTGTCACATTATTGGGCCAATTACTGCATTTTTGCCATACTTTACATTGAAAATTCTACTATATATTACGTCTTCGATTTTTTTTATTTTTTTTACAACTGTCACATTATTGGGCCAATTACTGCATTTTTGCCATACTTTACATTGAAAATTCTACGATATATTACGTCTTCGATTTATTTTTTATTTTTTTTTACAACTGTCACATTATTGGGCCAATTACTGCATTTTTGCCATACTTTACATTGAAAATTCTACGATATATTACGTCTTCGATTTTTTATTTTTTTTACAACTGTCACATTATTGGGCCAATTACTGCAGTTTTGCCATACTTTACATTGAAAATTCTACGATATATTACGTCTTCGATTTTTTTTTATTTTTTTTTACAACTGTCACATTATTGGGCCAATTACTGCATTTTGCAATACTTTACATTGAAAATTCTACGATATATTACGTCTTCAATTTTTTTTAAATTTTTTTTTACAACCGTCACATTATTGGGCCAATTACTGCATTTTGCAATACTTTACATTGAAAATTCTACGATATATTACGTCTTCGATTTTTTTTTTATTTTTTTTTACAACTGTCACATTGGGCCAATTACTGCATTTTGCAATACTTTACATTGAAAATTCTACTATATATTACGTCTTCAATTTTTTTTATTTTTTTTACAACTGTCACATTATTGGGCCAATTACTGCATTTTTGCCATACTTTACATTGAAAATTCTACGATATATTACGTCTTCGATTTATTTTTTATTTTTTTTTACAACTGTCACATTATTGGGCCAATTACTGCATTTTTGCCATACTTTACATTGAAAATTCTACGATATATTACGTCTTCGATTTTTTTTTTTATTTTTTTTTACAACTGTCACATTATTGGGCCAATTACTGCATTTTGCCATACTTTACATTGAAAATTCTACGATATATTACGTCTTCGATTTTTTATTTTTTTTACAACTGTCACATTATTGGGCCAATTACTGCATTTTGCCATACTTTACATTGAAAATTCTACGATATATTACGTTTTCGATTTTTTATTTTTTTACAACTGTCACATTATTGGGCCAATTACTGCATTTTTGCCATACTTTACATTGAAAATTCTACGATATATTACGTCTTCGATTTTTTTTAAATTTTTTTTTACAACTGTCACATTATTGGGCCAATTACTGCATTTTTGCCATACTTTACATTGAAAATTCTACGATATATTACGTCTTCGATTTTTTTTTTTATTTTTTTTTACAACTGTCACATTATTGGACCAATTACTGCATTTTGCAATACTTTACATTGAAAATTCTACGATATATTACGTCTTCGATTTTTTTTTAATTTTACAACTGTCACATTATTGGGCCAATTACTGCATTTTGCCATACTTTACATTGAAAATTCTAGGATATATTACGTCTTCGATTTTTTTTTTTTTTACAACTGTCACATTATTGGACCAATTACTGCATTTTGCAATACTTTACATTGAAAATTCTACGATATATTACGTCTTCGATTTTTTTTTTATTTTTTTTTACAACTGTCACATTATTGGACCAATTACTGCATTTTGCAATACTTTACATTGAAAATTCTACGATATATTACGTCTTCGATTTTTTTTTTATTTTTTTTTACAACTGTCACATTGGGCCAATTACTGCATTTTGCAATACTTTACATTGAAAATTCTACTATATATTACGTCTTCGATTTTTTTTATTTTTTTTACAACTGTCACATTATTGGGCCAATTACTGCATTTTTGCCATACTTTACATTGAAAATTCTACGATATATTACGTCTTCGATTTTTTTTAAATTTTTTTTTACAACTGTCACATTATTGGGCCAATTACTGCATTTTTGCCATACTTTACATTGAAAATTCTACGATATATTACGTCTTCGAGTTTTTTTTTTTTTTACAACTGACACATTATTGGGCCAATTACTGCATTTTTGCCATACTTTACATTAAAAATTCTACGATATATTACGTCTTCAATTTTTTTTTATTTTTTTACAACTGTCACATTATTGGACCAATTACTGCATTTTGCAATACTTTACATTGAAAATTCTACGATATATTACGTCTTCGATTTTTTATTTTTTTACAACTGTCACATTATTGGGCCAATTACTGTATTTTGCCATACTTTACATTGAAAATTCTACGATATATTACGTCTTCGATTTTTTTATTTTTTACAACTGTCACATTATTGGACCAATTACTGCATTTTGCAATACTTTACATTGAAAATTCTACGATATATTAAGTCTTCGATTTTTTTTAAATTTTTTTTACAACTGTCACATTATTGGGCCAATTACTGCATTTTGCCATACTTTACATTGAAAATTCTACGATATATTACGTCTTCGATTTTTTTATTTTTTTACAACTGTCACATTATTGGACCAATTACTGCATTTTGCAATACTTTACATTGAAAATTCTACGATATATTAAGTCTTCGATTTTTTTTAAATTTTTTTACAACTGTCACATTATTAGGCCAATTACTGCATTTTGCCATACTTTACATTGAAAATTCTACGATATATTACGTCTTCGATTTTTTTATTTTTTTACAACTGTCACATTATTGGACCAATTACTGCATTTTTGCCATACTTTACATTGAAAATTCTACGATATATTACGTCTTCGATTTTTTTATTTTTTTACAACTGTCTCATTATTGGACCAATTACTGCATTTTGCAATACTTTACATTGAAAATTCTACGATATATTAAGTCTTCGATTTTTTTTAAATTTTTTTTACAACTGTCACATTATTGGGCCAATTACTGCATTTTTGCCATACTTTACATTGAAAATTCTACGATATATTACGTCTTCGATTTTTTTATTTTTTTACAACTGCCACATTATTGGACCAATTACTGCATTTTTGCCATACTTTACATTGAAAATTCTACGATATATTACGTCTTCGATTTTTTTAATTTTTTACAACTGTCACATTATTGGACCAATTACTGCATTTTGCAATACTTTACATTGAAAATTCTACGATATATTACGTCTTCGATTTTTTATTTTTTTACAACTGTCACATTATTGGGCCAATTACTGCATTTTTGCCATACTTTACATTGAAAATTCTACGATATATTACGTCTTCGATTTTTTTATTTTTTACAACTGTCACATTATTGGGCCAATTACTGCATATTTGCCATACTTTACATTGAAAATTCTACGATATATTACGTCTTCGATTTTTTTTTATTTTTTTTTACAACTGTCACATTATTGGGCCAATTACTGCATTTTTGCCATACTTTACATTGAAAATTCTACGATATATTACGTCTTCGATTTTTTTTTATTTTTTTTTACAACTGTCACATTATTGGGCCAATTACTGCATTTTTGCCATACTTTACATTGAAAATTCTACGATATATTACGTCTTCGATTTTTTTATTTTTTTACAACTGTCACACTGTTGGACCAATTAGTGGATTTTTGCCATACTTTACATTGAAAATTCTACGATATATTACGTCTTCAATTTTTTAATTTTTTTTTACAACTGTCACATTATTGGACCAATTACTGCATTTTGCAATACTTTACATTGAAAATTCTACGATATATTAAGTCTTCGATTTTTTTTTAATTTTTTTTACAACTGTCACATTATTGGGCCAATTACTGCATTTTTGCCATACTTTACATTGAAAATTCTACGATATATTACGTCTTCGATTTTTTTTATTTTTTTTTACAACTGTCACATTATTGGACCAATTACTGCATTTTTGCCATACTTTACATTGAAAATTCTACGATATATTACGTCTTCGATTTTTTTTTTTATTTTTTTTTACAACTGTCACATTATTGGACCAATTACTGCATTTTGCAATACTTTACATTGAAAATTCTACGATATATTACGTCTTCGATTTTTTTTTTATTTTTTTTTACAACTGTCACATTATTGGGCCAATTACTGCATTTTTGCCATACTTTACATTGAAAATTCTACGATATATTACGTCTTCGATTTTTTTTAAATTTTTTTTTACAACTGTCACATTATTGGGCCAATTACTGCATTTTTGCCATACTTTACATTGAAAATTCTACGATATATTACGTCTTCGATTTTTTATTTTTACAACTGTCACATTATTGGGCCAATTACTGCATTTTTGCCATACTTTACATTGAAAATTCTACGATATATTACGTCTTCGATTTTTTTATTTTTTTACAACTGTCACATTATTGGGCCAATTACTGCATTTTTGCCATACTTTACATTGAAAATTCTACGATATATTACGTCTTCGATTTTTTATTTTTTACAACTGTCACATTATTGGGTCAATTACTGCATTTTGCAATACTTTACATTGAAAATTCTACGATATATTACGTCTTCAATTTTTTTAAATTTTTTACAACCGTCACATTATTGGGCCAATTACTGCATTTTGCAATACTTTACATTGAAAATTCTACGATATATTACGTCTTCGATTTTTTTATTTTTTTTTACAACTGTCCCATTGGGCCAATTACTGCATTTTCCAATACTTTACATTGAAAATTCCACTATATATTACGTCTTCGATTTTTTTAATTTTTTTTACAACTGTCACATTATTGGGACAATTACTGCATTTTGCAATACTTTACATTAAAAATTCTACGATATATTAAGTCTTCGATTTTTTTTTTAATTTTTTTTTACAACTGTCACATTATTGGGCCAATTTCTGCATTTTTTCCATACTTTACATTAAAAATTCTACGATATATTACGTCTTCGATTTTTTTTTACAACTGTCACATTATTGGGTCAATTACTGCATTTTGCAATACTTTACATTTTACATTGAAAATTCTACGATATATTACGTCTTCGATTTTTTTAATTTTTTACAACTGTCACATTATTGGACCAATTACTGCATTTTGCAATACTTTACATTGAAAATTCTACGATATATTACGTCTTCGATTTTTTATTTTTTACAACTGTCACATTATTGGGCCAATTACTGCATTTTGCAATACTTTACATTGAAAATTCTACGATATATTACGTCTTCGATTTTTTTTTTATTTTTTTTTACAACTGTCACATTATTGGACCAATTACTGCATTTTGCAATACTTTACATTGAAAATTCTACGATATATTAAGTCTTCGATTTTTTTTAAATTTTTTTTACAACTGTCACATTATTGGGCCAATTACTGCATTTTTGCCATACTTTACATTGAAAATTCTACGATATATTACGTCTTCGATTTTTTTTTTATTTTTTTTTACAACTGTCACATTATTGGACCAATTACTGCATTTTGCAATACTTTACATTGAAAATTCTACGATATATTAAGTCTTCGATTTTTTAATTTTTTACAACTGTCACATTATTAGGCCAATTACTGCATTTTTGCCATACTTTACATTGAAAATTCTACGATATATTACGTCTTCGATTTTTTTTTTTTTCACAACTGTCACATTATTGGACCAATTACTGCATTTTGCAATACTTTACATTGAAAATTCTACGATATATTACGTCTTCGATTTTTTTTTTATTTTTTTTTACAACTGTCACATTATTGGACCAATTACTGCATTTTGCAATACTTTACATTGAAAATTCTACGATATATTACGTCTTCGATTTTTTTTTTATTTTTTTTACAACTGTCACATTATTGGGCCAATTACTGCATTTTGCTATACTTTACATTAAAAATTCTACGATATATTACGTCTTCGATTTTTTTTTTATTTTTTTTTACAACTGTCACATTATTGGGCCAATTACTGCATTTTTGCCATACTTTACATTGAAAATTCTACGATATATTACGTCTTCGATTTTTTGTTATTTTTTTACAACTGTCACATTATTGGGTCAATTACTGCATTTTTGCCATACTTTACATTGAAAATTCAACGATATATTACGTCTTCGATTTTTTAATTTTTTTACAACTGTCACATTATTGGGCCAATTACTGCATTTTGCCATACTTTACATTGAAAATTCTACGATATATTACGTCTTCGATTTTTTATTTTTTTACAACTGTCACATTATTGGACCAATTACTGCATTTTGCAATACTTTACATTGAAAATTCTACGATATATTACGTCTTCGATTTTTTTAATTTTTTTACAACTGTCACATTATTGGGCCAATTACTGCATTTTGCCATACTTTACATTGAAAATTCTACGATATATTACGTCTTCGATTTTTTTTTTTTTTACAACTGTCACATTATTGGACCAATTACTGCATTTTGCAATACTTTACATTGAAAATTCTACGATATATTACGTCTTCGATTTTTTTTTATTTTTTTTACAACTGTCACATTATTGGACCAATTACTGCATTTTGCAATACTTTACATTGAAAATTCTACGATATATTACGTCTTCGATTTTTTTTTTATTTACAACTGTCACATTATTGGACCAATTACTGCATTTTGCAATACTTTACATTGAAAATTCTACGATATATTACGTCTTCGATTTTTTATTTTTTTACAACTGTCACATTATTGGACCAATTACTGCATTTTGCAATACTTTACATTGAAAATTCTACGATATATTACGTCTTCGATTTTTTAATTTTTTTTACAAATGTCACATTATTGGGCCAATTACTGCATTTTTGCCATACTTTACATTGAAAATTCTACGATATATTACGTCTTCGATTTTTTATTTTTTTACAACTGTCACATTATTGGGCCAATTACTGCATTTTTGCCATACTTTACATTGAAAATTCTACGATATATTACGTCTTCGATTTTTTATTTTTTTACAACTGTCACATTATTGGGCCAATTACTCCATTTTTGCCATACTTTACATTGAAAATTCTACGATATATTACGTCTTCGATTTTTTATTTTTACAACTGTCACATTATTGGGCCAATTACTGCATTTTCGCCATACTTTACATTGAAAATTCTACGATATATTACGTCTTCGATTTTTTAATTTTTTTACAACTGTCACATTATTGGACCAATTACTGCATTTTGCAATACTTTACATTGAAAATTCTACGATATATTACGTCTTCGATTTTTTATTTTTTTACAACTGTCACATTATTGGGCCAATTACTGCATTTTTGCCATACTTTACATTGAAAATTCTACGATATATTACGTCTTCGATTTTTTTATTTTTTTACAACTGTCACATTATTGGACCAATTACTGCATTTTGCAATACTTTACATTGAAAATTCTACGATATATTACGTCTTCGATTTTTTTTTTTTTTTTACAACTGTCACATTATTGGACCAATTACTGCATTTTGCAATACTTTACATTGAAAATTCTACGATATATTACGTCTTCGATTTTTTATTTTTTTACAACTGTCACATTATTGAACCAATTACTGCATTTTGCAATACTTTACATTGAAAATTCTACGATATATTACGTCTTCGATTTTTTTTTAATTTTTTTTTACAACTGTCACATTATTGGACTAATTACTGCATTTTGCAATACTTTACATTGAAAATTCTACGATATATTACGTCTTCCATTTTTTTTTTATTTTTTTTTACAACTGTCACATTATTAGGCCAATTACTGCATTTTTGCCATTGTTTACATTAAAAATTCTAGGAGAATATAGGATATATTTTACCAGCTTTTAAACGTATTAAGTCACCCACTAAGTATCAGGTAATTTCATTCCTTTTTGCGAACTATTTACTGGCGTATACTTTTTGTTTCAGCGTTTCGTCCAACAAAATGTCGAAGGACCGGTTTTGTACGACAACTTTGTTTTGGTCAGTGGCTTTCGTGAACTTTAATTATTTGTCGAACTTTCAAAACTTTAAACTATGACTGTAAACTCGCGAGTGTAAGTGCAACATTACCACCGATTCCACTCCCAAGCATATAGGATATATTTTACCAGTTTTTAAACGTATTAAGTCACCCACTAAGTATCAGGTAATTTCATTACTTTTTGCGAACTATTTACTGGCGTATACTTCTTGTTACAGCGTTTCGTTCAACCAAATATCGAAGGACCGGTTTTGGACGACAACTTTGTTTTGGTCAGTGGCTTTCGTGAACTTTAATTATTTGTCGAACTTTCAAAACTTTAAACTATGACTGTAAACTCGCGAGTGTAAGTGCAACATTACCACCGATTCCACTCCCAAGGATATAGGATATATTTTACCAGTTTTTAAACGTATTAAGTCACCCACTAAGTATCAGGTAATTTCATTCCTTTTTGCGAACTAATTACTGGCGTATACTTTTTGTTTCAGCGTTTCGTCCAACAAAATGTCGAAGGACCGGTTTTGTACGACAACTTTGTTTTGGTCAGTGGCTTTCGTGAACTTTAATTATTTGTCGAACTTTCAAAACTTTAAACTATGACTGTAAACTCGCGAGTGTAAGTGCAACATTACCACCGATTCCACTCCCAAGGATATAGGATATATTTTACCAGTTTTTAAACGTATTAAGTCACCCACTAAGTATCAGGTAATTTCATTCCTTTTTGCGAACTAATTACTGGCGTATACTTTTTGTTTCAGCGTTTCGTCCAACAAAATGTCGAAGGACCGGTTTTGTACGACAACTTTGTTTTGGTCAGTGGCTTTCGTGAACTTTAATTATTTGTCGAACCTTCAAAACTTTAAACTATGACTGTAAACTCGCGAGTGTAAGTGCAACATTACCACCGATTCCACTCCCAAGGATATAGGATATATTTTACCAGTTTTTAAACGTATTAAGTCACCCACTAAGTATCAGGTAATTTCATTCCTTTTTGCGAACTATTTACTGGCGTATACTTTTTGTTTCAGCGTTTCGTCCAACAAAATGTCGAAGGACCGGTTTTGTACGACAACTTTGTTTTGGTCAGTGGCTTTCGTGAACTTTAATTATTTGTCGAACTTTCAAAACTTTAAACTATGACTGTAAACTCGCGAGTGTAAGTGCAACATTACCACCGATTCCACTCCCAAGGATATAGGATATATTTTACCAGTTTTTAAACGTATTAAGTCACCCACTAAGTATCAGGTAATTTCATTCCTTTTTGCGAACTAATTACTGGCGTATACTTTTTGTTTCAGCGTTTCGTCCAACAAAATGTCGAAGGACCGGTTTTGTACGACAACTTTGTTTTGGTCAGTGGCTTTCGTGAACTTTAATTATTTGTCGAACTTTCAAAACTTTAAACTATGACTGTAAACTCGCGAGTGTAAGTGCAACATTACCACCGATTCCACTCCCAAGGATATAGGATATATTTTACCAGTTTTTAAACGTATTAAGTCACCCACTAAGTATCAGGTAATTTCATTCCTTTTTGCGAACTAATTACTGGCGTATACTTTTGTTTCAGCGTTTCGTCCAACAAAATGTCGAAGGACCGGTTTTGTACGACAACTTTGTTTTGGTCAGTGGCTTTCGTGAACTTTAATTATTTGTCGAACTTTCAAAACTTTAAACTATGACTGTAAACTCGCGAGTGTAAGTGCAACATTACCACCGATTCCACTCCCAAGGATATAGGATATATTTTACCAGTTTTTAAACGTATTAAGTCACCCACTAAGTATCAGGTAATTTCATTCCTTTTTGCGAACTATTTACTGGCGTATACTTTTTGTTTCAGCGTTTCGTCCAACAAAATGTCGAAGGACCGGTTTTGTACGACTACTTTGTTTTGGTCAGTGGCTTTCGTGAACTTTAATTATTTGTCGAACTTTCAAAACTTTAAACTATGACTGTAAACTCGCGAGTGTAAGTGCAACATTACCACCGATTCCACTCCCAAGGATATAGGATATATTTTACCAGTTTTTAAACGTATTAAGTCACCCACTAAGTATCAGGTAATTTCATTCCTTTTTGCGAACTAATTACTGGCGTATACTTTTTGTTTCAGCGTTTCGTCCAACAAAATGTCGAAGGACCGGTTTTGTACGACAACTTTGTTTTGGTCAGTGGCTTTCGTGAACTTTAATTATTTGTCGAACCTTCAAAACTTTAAACTATGACTGTAAACTCGCGAGTGTAAGTGCAACATTACCACCGATTCCACTCCCAAGGATATAGGATATATTTTACCAGTTTTTAAACGTATTAAGTCACCCACTAAGTATCAGGTAATTTCATTCCTTTTTGCGAACTATTTACTGGCGTATACTTTTTGTTTCAGCGTTTCGTCCAACAAAATGTCGAAGGACCGGTTTTGTACGACAACTTTGTTTTGGTCAGTGGCTTTCGTGAACTTTAATTATTTGTCGAACTTTCAAAACTTTAAACTATGACTGTAAACTCGCGAGTGTAAGTGCAACATTACCACCGATTCCACTCCCAAGGATATAGGATATATTTTACCAGTTTTTAAACGTATTAAGTCACCCACTAAGTATCAGGTAATTTCATTCCTTTTTGCGAACTAATTACTGGCGTATACTTTTTGTTTCAGCGTTTCGTCCAACAAAATGTCGAAGGACCGGTTTTGTACGACAACTTTGTTTTGGTCAGTGGCTTTCGTGAACTTTAATTATTTGTCGAACTTTCAAAACTTTAAACTATGACTGTAAACTCGCGAGTGTAAGTGCAACATTACCACCGATTCCACTCCCAAGGATATAGGATATATTTTACCAGTTTTTAAACGTATTAAGTCACCCACTAAGTATCAGGTAATTTCATTCCTTTTTGCGAACTATTTACTGGCGTATACTTTTTGTTTCAGCGTTTCGTCCAACAAAATGTCGAAGGACCGGTTTTGTACGACAACTTTGTTTTGGTCAGTGGCTTTCGTGAACTTTAATTATTTGTCGAACTTTCAAAACTTTAAACTATGACTGTAAACTCGCGAGTGTAAGTGCAACATTACCACCGATTCCACTCCCAAGGATATAGGATATATTTTACCAGTTTTTAAACGTATTAAGTCACCCACTAAGTATCAGGTAATTTCATTCCTTTTTGCGAACTAATTACTGGCGTATACTTTTTGTTTCAGCGTTTCGTCCAACAAAATGTCGAAGGACCGGTTTTGTACGACAACTTTGTTTTGGTCAGTGGCTTTCGTGAACTTTAATTATTTGTCGAACTTTCAAAACTTTAAACTATGACTGTAAACTCGCGAGTGTAAGTGCAACATTACCACCGATTCCACTCCCAAGGATATAGGATATATTTTACCAGTTTTTAAACGTATTAAGTCACCCACTAAGTATCAGGTAATTTCATTCCTTTTTGCGAACTATTTACTGGCGTATACTTTTTGTTTCAGCGTTTCGTCCAACAAAATGTCGAAGGACCGGTTTTGTACGACAACTTTGTTTTGGTCAGTGGCTTTCGTGAACTTTAATTATTTGTCGAACTTTCAAAACTTTAAACTATGACTGTAAACTCGCGAGTGTAAGTGCAACATTACCACCGATTCCACTCCCAAGGATATAGGATATATTTTACCAGTTTTTAAACGTATTAAGTCACCCACTAAGTATCAGGTAATTTCATTCCTTTTTGCGAACTATTTACTGGCGTATACTTTTTGTTTCAGCGTTTCGTCCAACAAAATGTCGAAGGACCGGTTTTGTACGACAACTTTGTTTTGGTCAGTGGCTTTCGTGAACTTTAATTATTTGTCGAACTTTCAAAACTTTAAACTATGACTGTAAACTCGCGAGTGTAAGTGCAACATTACCACCGATTCCACTCCCAAGGATATAGGATATATTTTACCAGTTTTTAAACGTATTAAGTCACCCACTAAGTATCAGGTAATTTCATTCCTTTTTGCGAACTAATTACTGGCGTATACTTTTTGTTTCAGCGTTTCGTCCAACAAAATGTCGAAGGACCGGTTTTGTACGACAACTTTGTTTTGGTCAGTGGCTTTCGTGAACTTTAATTATTTGTCGAACTTTCAAAACTTTAAACTATGACTGTAAACTCGCGAGTGTAAGTGCAACATTACCACCGATTCCACTCCCAAGGATATAGGATATATTTTACCAGTTTTTAAACGTATTAAGTCACCCACTAAGTATCAGGTAATTTCATTCCTTTTTGCGAACTAATTACTGGCGTATACTTTTTGTTTCAGCGTTTCGTCCAACAAAATGTCGAAGGACCGGTTTTGTACGACAACTTTGTTTTGGTCAGTGGCTTTCGTGAACTTTAATTATTTGTCGAACTTTCAAAACTTTAAACTATGACTGTAAACTCGCGAGTGTAAGTGCAACATTACCACCGATTCCACTCCCAAGGATATAGGATATATTTTACCAGTTTTTAAACGTATTAAGTCACCCACTAAGTATCAGGTAATTTCATTCCTTTTTCGAACTATTTACTGGCGTATACTTTTTGTTTCAGCGTTTCGTCCAACAAAATGTCGAAGGACCGGTTTTGTACGACAACTTTGTTTTGGTCAGTGGCTTTCGTGAACTTTAATTATTTGTCGAATTTTCAAAACTTTAAACTATGACTGTAAACTCGCGAGTGTAAGTGCAACATTACCACCGATTCCACTCCCAAGGATATAGGATATATTTTACCAGTTTTTAAACGTATTAAGTCACCCACTAAGTATCAGGTAATTTCATTCCTTTTTGCGAACTATTTACTGGCGTATACTTTTTGTTTCAGCGTTTCGTCCAACAAAATGTCGAAGGACCGGTTTTGTACGACAACTTTGTTTTGGTCAGTGGCTTTCGTGAACTTTAATTATTTGTCGAATTTTCAAAACTTTAAACTATGACTGTAAACTCGCGAGTGTAAGTGCAACATTACCACCGATTCCACTCCCAAGGATATAGGATATATTTTACCAGTTTTTAAACGTATTAAGTCACCCACTAAGTATCAGGTAATTTCATTCCTTTTTGCGAACTATTTACTGGCGTATACTTTTTGTTTCAGCGTTTCGTCCAACAAAATGTCGAAGGACCGGTTTTGTACGACAACTTTGTTAGCTCTGCGACGTATAGACGAATGCTGGTTGTTAATTGTTTTGGGGAGGTCGACGTACCGTTTACATCATTGGATAATTATTTGGTGAGATCAAGTAATTAAATCAATTTGTTTTTTTTTAAGTTCGTTGATACATTTCATTGATCTTCTTTGGTTTAATGTTATTTTCATCACTGCTTTTAAGTTTCTGCTTTTTTCTATTTGTTGACAAAGATAATGTTCCTTTGCCTTTGTCAATAATATTCAACTTAAGCTTTCTTCTACAATACTGCATAACCTATTTGTTTTTTGTGCTATTGTTTCATTTGTGCTCTACTTGACTTTTACCAATAATTTTTTAATATATTTTTTAGGTACAGTTCATTGAGCCCCTTACTGCATTTTGCAATACTTTACATTGAAAATTCTACGATATATTACGTCTTCGATTTTTTTTTTATTTTTTTTTACAACTGTCACATTATTGGGCCAATTACTGCATTTTGCAATACTTTACATTGAAAATTCTACGATATATTACGTCTTCGATTTTTTTTTATTTTTTTTTACAACTGTCACATTCTTGGACCAATTACTGCTTTTTGCAATACTTTACATTGAAAATTCTACTATATATTACGTCTTCGATTTTTTATTTTTTTACAACTGTCACATTATTGGGCCAATTACTGCATTTTTGCCATACTTTACATTGAAAATTCTACTATATATTACGTCTTCGATTTTTTTTTTATTTTTTTTACAACTGTCACATTATTAGACCAATTTCTGCATTTTGCAATACTTTACATTGAATTTTCTACGATATATTACGTCTCCGATTTTTTTTTTATTTTTTTACAACTGTCACATTATTGGGCCAATTACTGCATTTTGCCATACTTTACATTGAAAATTCTACGATATATTACGTCTTCGATTTTTTTATTTTTTTTTACAACTGTCACATTATTGGACCAATTACTGCATTTTGCAATACTTTACATTGAAAATTCTACGATATATTACGTCTTCGATTTTTTTATTTTTTTACACCTGTCACATTATTGGGCCAATTCCTGCATTTTTGCCATACTTTACATTGAAAATTCTCCGATATATTACGTCTGCGATTTTTTTTTATTTTTTTACAACTGTCACATTATTGGACCAATTACTGCATTTTGCAATACTTTACATTGAAAATTCTACGATATATTACGTCTTCGATTTTTTATTTTTTTTTACAACTGTCACATTACTGGGCCAATTACTGCATTTTTGCCATACTTTACATTGAAAATTCTACGATATATTACGTCTTCGATTTTTTTTTTATTTTTTTTACAACTGTCACATTATTGGGCCAATTACTGCATTTTGCAATACTTTACATTGAAAATTCTACGATATATTACGTCTTCGATTTTTTTTTATTTTTTTTTACAACTGTCACATTATTGGACCAATTACTGCATTTTGCAATACTTTACATTGAAAATTCTACGATATATTACGTCTTCGATTTTTTTTTTATTTACAACTGTCACATTATTGGACCAATTACTGCATTTTGCAATACTTTACATTGAAAATTCTACGATATATTACGTCTTCGATTTTTTTTTTATTTTTTTTTACAACTGTCACATTATTGGACCAATTACTGCATTTTGCCATACTTTACATTGAAAATTCTACGATATATTACGTCTTCGGTTTTTTTTTTATTTTTTTTTACAACTGTCACATTATTGGGCCAATTACTGCATTTTTGCCATACTTTACATTGAAAATTCTACGATATATTACGTCTTCGATTTTTTATTTTTTACAACTGCCACATTATTGGGCCAATTACTGCATTTTTGCCATACTTTACATTGAAAATTCTACGATATATTACGTCTTCGATTTTTTTATTTTTTACAACTGTCACATTATTGGACCAATTACTGCATTTTGCAATACTTTACATTGAAAATTCTACGATATATTACGTCTTCGATTTTTTTATTTTTTTACAACTGTCACATTATTGGACCAATTACTGCATTTTGCAATACTTTACATTGAAAATTCTACGATATATTACGTCTTCGATTTTTTTAATTTTTTACAACTGTCACATTATTGGACCAATTACTGCATTTTGCCATACTTTACATTGAAAATTCTACGATATATTACGGCTTCGATTTTTTTTTTATTTTATTATACAACTGTCACGTTATTGGGCCAATTACTGCATTTAGCAATACTTTACATTGAAAATTCTACGATATATTTCGTCTTCGATTTCTTTATTTTTTTACAACTGCCACATTATTGGGCCAATTACTGCATTTTGCAATACTTTACATTGAAAATTCTACGATATATTACGTCTTCGATTTTTTTTTATTTTTTTTTACAACTGTCACATTATTGGACCAATTACTGCATTTTGCAATACTTTACATTGAAAATTCTACGATATATTACGTCTTCGATTTTTTTTTATTTTTTTTTACAACTGTCACATTATTGGGCCAATTACTGCATTTTTGCCATACTTTACATTGAAAATTCTACGATATATTACGTCTTCGATTTTTTATTTTTTTTACAACTGTCACATTATTGGACCAATTACTGCATTTTGCAATACTTTACATTGAAAATTCTACGATATATTACGTCTTCGATTTTTTTATTTTTTACAACTGTCACATTATTGGGCCAATTACTGCATTTTGCCATACTTTACATTGAAAATTCTACGATATATTACGTCTTCGATTTTTTTATTTTTTTTTACAACTGTCACATTATTGGACCAATTACTGCATTTTGCAATACTTTACATTGAAAATTCTACGATATATTACGTCTTCGATTTTTTATTTTTTTACAACTGTCACATTATTGGGCCAATTACTGCATTTTGCCATACTTTACATTAAAAATTCTACGATATATTACGTCTTCGATTTTTTTTTACAACTGTCACATTATTGGACCAATTACTGCATTTTGCAATACTTTACATTGAAAATTCTACGATATATTACGTCTTCGATTTTTTTTTTATTTTTTTTTACAACTGTCACATTATTGGGCCAATTACTGCATTTTGCAATACTTTACATTGAAAATTCTACGATATATTACGTCTTCGATTTTTTTTTATTTTTTTTTACAACTGTCACATTATTGGACCAATTACTGCATTTTGCAATACTTTACATTGAAAATTCTACGATATATTACGTCTTCGATTTTTTTTTTATTTTTTTTTACAACTGTCACATTATTAGGCCAATTACTGCATTTTTGCCATTGTTTACATTAAAAATTCTAGGAGAATATAGGATATATTTTACCAGTTTTTAAACGTATTAAGTCACCCACTAAGTATCAGGTAATTTCATTCCTTTTTGCGAACTATTTACTGGCGTATACTTTTTGTTTCAGCGTTTCGTCCAACAAAATGTCGAAGGACCGGTTTTGTACGACAACTTTGTTTTGGTCAGTGGCTTTCGTGAACTTTAATTATTTGTCGAACTTTCAAAACTTTAAACTATGACTGTAAACTCGCGAGTGTAAGTGCAACATTACCAACGATTCCACTCCCAAGGATATAGGATATATTTTACCAGTTTTTAAACGTATTAAGTCACCCACTAAGTATCAGGTAATTTCATTCCTTTTTCGAACTATTTACTGGCGTATACTTTTTGTTTCAGCGTTTCGTTCAACCAAATATCGAAGGACCGGTTTTGTACGACAACTTTGTTTTGGTCAGTGGCTTTCGTGAACTTTAATTATTTGTCGAACTTTCAAAACTTTAAACTATGACTGTAAACTCGCGAGTGTAAGTGCAACATTACCACCGATTCCACTCCCAAGGATATAGGATATATTTTACCAGTTTTTAAACGTATTAAGTCACCCACTAAGCATCAGGTAATTTCATTCCTTTTTGGGAACTATTTACTGGCGTATACTTTTTGTTACAGCGTTTCGTTCAATCAAATATCGAAGGACCGGTTTTGTACGACAACTTTGTTTTGGTCAGTGGCTTTCGTGAACTTTAATTATTTGTCGAACTTTCAAAACTTTAAACTATGACTGTAAACTCGCGAGTGTAAGTGCAACATTACCACCGATTCCACTCCCAAGGATATAGGATATATTTTACCAGTTTTTAAACGTATTAAGTCACCCACTAAGTATCAGGTAATTTCATTCCTTTTTGCGAACTATTTACTGGCGTATACTTTTTGTTTCAGCGTTTCGTCCAACAAAATGTCGAAGGACCGGTTTTGTACGACAACTTTGTTTTGGTCAGTGGCTTTTGTGAACTTTAATTATTTGTCGAACCTTCAAAACTTTAAACTATGACTGTAAACTCGCGAGTGTAAGTGCAACATTACCACCGATTCCACTCCCAAGCATATAGGATATATTTTACCAGTTTTTAAACGTATTAAGTCACCCACTAAGTATCAGGTAATTTCATTACTTTTTGCGAACTGGCGTATACTTCTTGTTACAGCGTTTCGTTCAACCAAATATCGAAGGACCGGTTTTGGACGACAACTTTGTTTTGGTTAGTGGCTTTCGTGAACTTTAATTATTTGTCGAACTTTCAAAACTTTAAACTATGACTGTAAACTCGCGAGTGTAAGTGCAACATTACCACCGATTCCACTCCCAAGGATATAGGATATATTTTACCAGTTTTTAAACGTATTAAGTCACCCACTAAGTATCAGGTAATTTCATTCCTTTTTGCGAACTATTTACTGGCGTATACTTTTTGTTTCAGCGTTTCGTCCAACAAAATGTCGAAGGACCGGTTTTGTACGACAACTTTGTTTTGGTCAGTGGCTTTCGTGAACTTTAATTATTTGTCGAACTTTCAAAACTTTAAACTATGACTGTAAACTCGCGAGTGTAAGTGCAACATTACCACCGATTCCACTCCCAAGGATATAGGATATATTTTACCAGTTTTTAAACGTATTAAGTCACCCACTAAGTATCAGGTAATTTCATTCCTTTTTGCGAACTATTTACTGGCGTATACTTTTTGTTTCAGCGTTTCGTCCAACAAAATGTCGAAGGACCGGTTTTGTACGACAACTTTGTTTTGGTCAGTGGCTTTCGTGAACTTTAATTATTTGTCGAACTTTCAAAACTTTAAACTATGACTGTAAACTCGCGAGTGTAAGTGCAACATTACCACCGATTCCACTCCCAAGGATATAGGATATATTTTACCAGTTTTTAAACGTATTAAGTCACCCACTAAGTATCAGGTAATTTCATTCCTTTTTGCGAACTATTTACTGGCGTATACTTTTTGTTTCAGCGTTTCGTCCAACAAAATGTCGAAGGACCTGTTTTGTACGACAACTTTGTTTTGGTCAGTGGCTTTCGTGAACTTTAATTATTTGTCGAACTTTCAAAACTTTAAACTATGACTGTAAACTCGCGAGTGTAAGTGCAACATTACCACCGATTCCACTCCCAAGGATATAGGATATATTTTACCAGTTTTTAAACGTATTAAGTCACCCACTAAGTATCAGGTAATTTCATTCCTTTTTGCGAACTATTTACTGGCGTATACTTTTTGTTTCAGCGTTTCGTCCAACAAAATGTCGAAGGACCGGTTTTGTACGACAACTTTGTTTTGGTCAGTGGCTTTCGTGAACTTTAATTATTTGTCGAACTTTCAAAACTTTAAACTATGACTGTAAACTCGCGAGTGTAAGTGCAACATTACCACCGATTCCACTCCCAAGGATATAGGATATATTTTACCAGTTTTTAAACGTATTAAGTCACCCACTAAGTATCAGGTAATTTCATTCCTTTTTGCGAACTATTTACTGGCGTATACTTTTTGTTTCAGCGTTTCGTCCAACAAAATGTCGAAGGACCGGTTTTGTACGACAACTTTGTTTTGGTCAGTGGCTTTCGTGAACTTTAATTATTTGTCGAACTTTCAAAACTTTAAACTATGACTGTAAACTCGCGAGTGTAAGTGCAACATTACCACCGATTCCACTCCCAAGGATATAGGATATATTTTACCAGTTTTTAAACGTATTAAGTCACCCACTAAGTATCAGGTAATTTTATTCTTTTTTGCGAACTATTTACTGGCGTATACTTTTTGTTTCAGCGTTTCGTCCAACAAAATGTCGAAGGACCGGTTTTGTACGACAACTTTGTTTTGGTCAGTGGCTTTCGTGAACTTTAATTATTTGTCGAACTTTCAAAACTTTAAACTATGACTGTAAACTCGCGAGTGTAAGTGCAACATTACCACCGATTCCACTCCCAAGGATATAGAATATATTTTACCAGTTTTTAAACGTATTAAGTCACCCACTAAGTATCAGGTAATTTCATTCCTTTTTGCGAACTATTTACTGGCGTATACTTTTTGTTTCAGCGTTTCGTCCAACAAAATGTCGAAGGACCGGTTTTGTACGACAACTTTGTTTTGGTCAGTGGCTTTCGTGAACTTTAATTATTTGTCGAATTTTCAAAACTTTAAACTATGACTGTAAACTCGCGAGTGTAAGTGCAACATTACCACCGATTCCACTCCCAAGGATATAGGATATATTTTACCAGTTTTTAAACGTATTAAGTCACCCACTAAGTATCAGGTAATTTCATTCCTTTTTGCGAACTATTTACTGGCGTATACTTTTGTTTCAGCGTTTCGTCCAACAAAATGTCGAAGGACCGGTTTTGTACGACAACTTTGTTTTGGTCAGTGGCTTTTGTGAACTTTAATTATTTGTCGAACTTTCAAAACTTTAAACTATGACTGTAAACTCGCGAGTGTAAGTGCAACATTACCACCGATTCCACTCCCAAGGATATAGGATATATTTTACCAGTTTTTAAACGTATTAAGTCACCCACTAAGTATCAGGTAATTTCATTCCTTTTTCGAACTATTTACTGGCGTATACTTTTTGTTTCAGCGTTTCGTCCAACAAAATGTCGAAGGACCGGTTTTGTACGACAACTTTGTTTTGGTCAGTGGCTTTTGTGAACTTTAATTATTTGTCGAACTTTCAAAACTTTAAACTATGACTGTAAACTCGCGAGTGTAAGTGCAACATTACCACCGATTCCACTCCCAAGGATATAGGATATATTTTACCAGTTTTTAAACGTATTAAGTCACCCACTAAGTATCAGGTAATTTCATTCCTTTTTCGAACTATTTACTGGCGTATACTTTTTGTTTCAGCGTTTCGTCCAACAAAATGTCGAAGGACCGGTTTTGTACGACAACTTTGTTTTGGTCAGTGGCTTTTGTGAACTTTAATTATTTGTCGAACTTTCAAAACTTTAAACTATGACTGTAAACTCGCGAGTGTAAGTGCAACATTACCACCGATTCCACTCCCAAGGATATAGGATATATTTTACCAGTTTTTAAACGTATTAAGTCACCCACTAAGTATCAGGTAATTTCATTCCTTTTTCGAACTATTTACTGGCGTATACTTTTTGTTTCAGCGTTTCGTTCAACCAAATATCGAAGGACCGGTTTTGTACGACAACTTTGTTTTGGTCAGTGGCTTTCGTGAACTTTAATTATTTGTCGAACTTTCAAAACTTTAAACTATGACTGTAAACTCGCGAGTGTAAGTGCAACATTACCACCGATTCCACTCCCAAGGATATAGGATATATTTTACCAGTTTTTAAACGTATTAAGTCACCCACTAAGTATCAGGTAATTTCATTCCTTTTTCGAACTATTTACTGGCGTATACTTTTTGTTTCAGCGTTTCGTTCAACCAAATATCGAAGGACCGGTTTTGTACGACAACTTAGTTTTGGTCAGTGGCTTTCGTGAACTTTAATTATTTGTCGAACTTTCAAAACTTTAAACTATGACTGTAAACTCGCGAGTGTAAGTGCAACATTACCACCGATTCCACTCCCAAGGATATAGGATATATTTTACCAGTTTTTAAACGTATTAAGTCACCCACTAAGTATCAGGTAATTTCATTCCTTTTTGCGAACTATTTACTGGCGTATACTTTTTGTTTCAGCGTTTCGTCCAACAAAATGTCGAAGGACCGGTTTTGTACGACAACTTTGTTTTGGTCAGTGGCTTTCGTGAACTTTAATTATTTGTCGAACTTTCAAAACTTTAAACTATGACTGTAAACTCGCGAGTGTAAGTGCAACATTACCACCGATTCCACTCCCAAGGATATAGGATATATTTTACCAGTTTTTTAAACGTATTAAGTCACCCACTAAGTATCAGGTAATTTCATTCCTTTTTGCGAACTATTTACTGGCGTATACTTTTTGTTTCAGCGTTTCGTCCAACAAAATGTCGAAGGACCGGTTTTGTACGACAACTTTGTTTTGGTCAGTGGCTTTCGTGAACTTTAATTATTTGTCGAACTTTCAAAACTTTAAACTATGACTGTAAACTCGCGAGTGTAAGTGCAACATTACCACCGATTCCACTCCCAAGGATATAGGATATATTTTACCAGTTTTTAAACGTATTAAGTCACCCACTAAGTATCAGGTAATTTCATTCCTTTTGCGAACTATTTACTGGCGTATACTTTTTGTTTCAGCGTTTCGTCCAACAAAATGTCGAAGGACCGGTTTTGTACGACAACTTTGTTTTGGTCAGTGGCTTTCGTGAACTTTAATTATTTGTCGAACTTTCAAAACTTTAAACTATGACTGTAAACTCGCGAGTGTAAGTGCAACATTACCACCGATTCCACTCCCAAGGATATAGAATATATTTTACCAGTTTTTAAACGTATTAAGTCACCCACTAAGTATCAGGTAATTTCATTCCTTTTTGCGAACTATTTACTGGCGTATACTTTTTGTTTCAGCGTTTCGTCCAACAAAATGTCGAAGGACCGGTTTTGTACGACAACTTTGTTTTGGTCAGTGGCTTTCGTGAACTTTAATTATTTGTCGAATTTTCAAAACTTTAAACTATGACTGTAAACTCGCGAGTGTAAGTGCAACATTACCACCGATTCCACTCCCAAGGATATAGGATATATTTTACCAGTTTTTAAACGTATTAAGTCACCCACTAAGTATCAGGTAATTTCATTCCTTTTTCGAACTATTTACTGGCGTATACTTTTTGTTTCAGCGTTTCGTCCAACAAAATGTCGAAGGACCGGTTTTGTACGACAACTTTGTTTTGGTCAGTGGCTTTCGTGAACTTTAATTATTTGTCGAATTTTCAAAACTTTAAACTATGACTGTAAACTCGCGAGTGTAAGTGCAACATTACCACCGATTCCACTCCCAAGGATATAGGATATATTTTACCAGTTTTTAAACGTATTAAGTCACCCACTAAGTATCAGGTAATTTCATTCCTTTTGCGAACTATTTACTGGCGTATACTTTTTGTTTCAGCGTTTCGTCCAACAAAATGTCGAAGGACCGGTTTTGTACGACAACTTTGTTTTGGTCAGTGGCTTTCGTGAACTTTAATTATTTGTCGAACTTTCAAAACTTTAAACTATGACTGTAAACTCGCGAGTGTAAGTGCAACATTACCACCGATTCCACTCCCAAGGATATAGAATATATTTTACCAGTTTTTAAACGTATTAAGTCACCCACTAAGTATCAGGTAATTTCATTCCTTTTTGCGAACTATTTACTGGCGTATACTTTTTGTTTCAGCGTTTCGTCCAACAAAATGTCGAAGGACCGGTTTTGTACGACAACTTTGTTTTGGTCAGTGGCTTTCGTGAACTTTAATTATTTGTCGAATTTTCAAAACTTTAAACTATGACTGTAAACTCGCGAGTGTAAGTGCAACATTACCACCGATTCCACTCCCAAGGATATAGGATATATTTTACCAGTTTTTAAACGTATTAAGTCACCCACTAAGTATCAGGTAATTTCATTCCTTTTTGCGAACTATTTACTGGCGTATACTTTTTGTTTCAGCGTTTCGTCCAACAAAATGTCGAAGGACCGGTTTTGTACGACAACTTTGTTTTGGTCAGTGGCTTTGTGAACTTTAATTATTTGTCGAACTTTCAAAACTTTAAACTATGACTGTAAACTCGCGAGTGTAAGTGCAACATTACCACCGATTCCACTCCCAAGGATATAGGATATATTTTACCAGTTTTTAAACGTATTAAGTCACCCACTAAGTATCAGGTAATTTCATTCCTTTTTCGAACTATTTACTGGCGTATACTTTTTGTTTCAGCGTTTCGTCCAACAAAATGTCGAAGGACCGGTTTTGTACGACAACTTTGTTTTGGTCAGTGGCTTTTGTGAACTTTAATTATTTGTCGAACTTTCAAAACTTTAAACTATGACTGTAAACTCGCGAGTGTAAGTGCAACATTACCACCGATTCCACTCCCAAGGATATAGGATATATTTTACCAGTTTTTAAACGTATTAAGTCACCCACTAAGTATCAGGTAATTTCATTCCTTTTTCGAACTATTTACTGGCGTATACTTTTGTTTCAGCGTTTCGTCCAACAAAATGTCGAAGGACCGGTTTTGTACGACAACTTTGTTTTGGTCAGTGGCTTTTGTGAACTTTAATTATTTGTCGAACTTTCAAAACTTTAAACTATGACTGTAAACTCGCGAGTGTAAGTGCAACATTACCACCGATTCCACTCCCAAGGATATAGGATATATTTTACCAGTTTTTAAACGTATTAAGTCACCCACTAAGTATCAGGTAATTTCATTCCTTTTTCGAACTATTTACTGGCGTATACTTTTTGTTTCAGCGTTTCGTCCAACAAAATGTCGAAGGACCGGTTTTGTACGACAACTTTGTTTTGGTCAGTGGCTTTTGTGAACTTTAATTATTTGTCGAACTTTCAAAACTTTAAACTATGACTGTAAACTCGCGAGTGTAAGTGCAACATTACCACCGATTCCACTCCCAAGGATATAGGATATATTTTACCAGTTTTTAAACGTATTAAGTCACCCACTAAGTATCAGGTAATTTCATTCCTTTTTCGAACTATTTACTGGCGTATACTTTTTGTTACAGCGTTTCGTTCAACCAAATATCGAAGGACCGGTTTTGTACGACAACTTTGTTTTGGTCAGTGGCTTTCGTGAACTTTAATTATTTGTCGAACCTTCAAAACTTTAAACTATGACTGTAAACTCGCGAGTGTAAGTGCAACATTACCACCGATTCCACTCCCAAGCATATAGGATATATTTTACCAGTTTTTAAACGTATTAAGTCACCCACTAAGTATCAGGTAATTTCATTACTTTTTGCGAACTGGCGTATACTTCTTGTTACAGCGTTTCGTTCAACCAAATATCGAAGGACCGGTTTTGTACGACAACTTTGTTAGCTCTGCGACGTATAGACGAATGCTGGTTGTTAATTGTTTTGGGGAGGTCGACGTACCGTTTACATCATTGGATAATTATTTGGTGAGATCAAGTAATTAAATCAATTTGTTTTTTTTTAAGTTCGTTGATACATTTCATTGATCTTCTTTGGTTTAATGTTATTTTCATCACTGCTTTTAAGTTTCTGCTTTTTTCTATTTGTTGACAAAGATAATGTTCCTTTGCCTTTGTCAATAATATTCAACTTAAGCTTTCTTCTACAATACTGCATAACCTATTTGTTTTTTGTGCTATTGTTTCATTTGTGCTCTACTTTACTTTTACCAATAATTTTTTAATATATTTTTTAGGTACAGTTCATTGAGCCCCTTACTGCATTTTTGCCATACTTTACATTAAAAACTCTACGATATATTACGTCTTCGATTTTTTAAAATTTTTTTTTACAACTGTCACATTATTGGGCCAATTACTGAATTTTTGCCATACTTTACATTAAAAATTCTATGATATAATACGTCGTCGATTTTTTTTAATTTTTTTTACAACTGTCACATTATTGGGCCAATTACTGCATTTTGCTATACTTTACATTAAAAATTCTACGATATATTACGTCTACGATTTTTTTTAAATTTTTTTTACAACTGTCACATTATTGGACTAATTACTGCATTTTGCAATACTTTACATTAAAAATTCTACGATATATTACGTCTTCGATTTTTTTTTAACTACAACTTACACATTATTGGGCCAATTACTGCATTTTGCAATACTTTACATTGAAAATTCTACGAGGATATAGGATAATTTTTACCAGTTTTTAAACGTATTAAGTCACCACTATGTATCAGGTAATTTCATTCCTTTTTGCGAACTATTTACTGGCGTATACTTTTTGTTTCAACGTTTCGTCCAACAAAATGTCGAAGGACCGGTTTTGTACGACAACTTTGTTTTGGTCAGTGGCTTTCGTGAACTTTAATTATTTATCGAACTTTCAAAATTTTAGACTACGATTATAAACTCGCGAGTGTAAGTGCAACATTACTACCGATTCCACTTCCAAGGATATAGGTGTTACGTCTTTATTTATTAAAAACTAATTATTTATAACGACTAAAAACTACGTTTACTTATTCTAGAAATATGTACACTTTTAAATTAACCGAACTTAATTAAATCTAATAATATTTAATGAAAACACTTACACGAATTTATGTATAACCGTTGTATAACACGATAACTAACACGAGATAAGATAACGTCCTCGGATTTCGCACTGTAAGTCACGTTCACTTGATTCGGTGTACACTGTTATTTATTTAAAACTCTCGCACGTGCTAATCACTTATTTATCTTCACTTGATTAATCTTCTTAATACTGCATGCATTCACATTCCAGCAATAACTGACCTACGATTTCCATGTTCGGCGAATCCTTCTCGCATCCTTCTCGAACGTTCCCTACTTTTCGCTATATCTTCTAGACAGCTTCTAGAAGGCTCTTGCATTTGCAAGATATTTCTTGAATGTTTCACTGCCCCCTTCTTAGGACTGTTCTGTCCCAGAACAGGAGACTGGATGTGACACTGATAAAAGGGATCGTGGCGATAGCGGCAGCTTCCTCCATTTCGGCAACTTCCTTGACCATAAAAGTAACAGTCAATGGACTTTTCCTGACCCAATATTCTCCTTGGTTGGTAACTACAGACCAACACTTGAATGCCTGTTCCTCGGAAGACGACCTCCAACATGTTTCGAACTGTCCTCTAATTCAGTTGATCTAAGCCACAACCAAGCTTGGGTACTGCCAATTTCTTAACATGATGGATCTCCATTTCTCTCTTGAGAGTCCATAATGTTCGCCACAGATCTTTGTATAACGGCTTGACACGTGAGTATTTCTTGGTGACCAAATAGAAAACGAAGCGTCCGTCACCACGTAGTCCTAAAACTTTTCCGACTGCCGGTTGCTGTCTTCGTAATTCATCTAGCTTCCCAAACTTCTTTTTAAACACGACTGCAACCCCTCTGGACATGTCAAGGTCCTCGCTCACGCAATGTGCGATGGCGTAATCTTTTTGTGTCTGGAACAGGTCTTGTTGTTCCTCGGTGGTAACTCCGAACCTAGCTTTTCCAGAACCTCCGTATAAGTTCATAAACTTTTCGAACTCCATTTCTTCGATTGGATCCCTGGTTCTGCTACTTATTACTCTGGTTCGGACCTGAACTTGCGGATTGTGGTTATCGCCAGCAAACGGGGCTAGACGATCGACGTGGACCACTTTTGGCTTGCCTCTGGGCGGTTTTCGGATGCGGTATATAACGTCGTTAATACGCTGCACGACTTCATAGGGGCCTTCCCATTGCCTTTGCAGCTTCGGCGACAAACCATGTCTTCTTTGAGGGTTATACAACCAGACCATATCGCCAGGTTGAAACCCACCATTTTGTGCCTTGACGTCATATCTTGTTTTCATCCTGTCGCTGGCAATTTGTGTGTTTTTACGGACCTCTTCATGTACTTCGTCTAACCTCTTGGCCAGCTTGCTGACGTAATCTTCTCCAGCAACTTCTTCTTCCGGTCTTCGCCCAAATTGAAGATCGCATGGTAATCTTATCTCACGACCGAGCATGACACAGGATGGTGTTTGGCCTGTGCTTTCGTAAACGGATGATCGGTATGCCATTAAGAAAAGGTGCAAGTACTGATCCCAGTCTCTTTGGTGTTCGGACACTACCTTGGCTAAGTACTTACTCATTGTTCGATTCATCCGTTCAACCATGCCGTCAGATTGAGGATGGAGAAGCGTTTTCCTAGTCTTCTTAATTCCTAACAGTCGGCAAACTTCTTGAAACAGCCCAGACTCAAAATTGCGGCCTTGATCGGAGTGTAATTCCAACGGAACTCCAAACCGGCAGAAAAATTCTTTTACCAATACGTCTGCGACTGTAGCTGCTTCCTGGTTGGGTATGGCGTAAGCCTCCGTCCATTTCGTGAAATAATCCATCGCCACCAGGATGTATTTATTTCCCGAATCGGATTCTGGGAACGGCCCTGCGATGTCAATCGCAACTCTTTCCAAAGGGCTTCCTACGTTATATTGTTTCATGGGTGCTTTGCGCTTTCTCGCTGGACCATTTCCTGATGCGCAGACTGTGCATTTACGGCACCATTTCATGACGTCCTCTTTGCAGTTCATCCAGTAGAATCGTTCTCGCACTTTACCCAACGTCTTCTTAATGCCAAAGTGTCCTCCCGATGTCCCATCGTGGAGATGCTTCAACACTTCGATCACTCTGCTCTTTGGCACTACCAGCTGTAGTCTGTTTCTCGTGCCCTCGGCACTTTCTAGGGATCGCTTAAGAAGACCGTCTTCTACTATCAAGGAGTCCCACTGCGCCCAGTACGCTTTGATATTTTTGCCCAAAGCACTCACTTCTTTCCAGGTTGGTCGTCGGCCGCTTTCTTTCCAGTCCAGGAGTAGTCTTATTTCAGGATCGTCTTCTTGTTCGCGACGTAACTGCTCAGGTTCCCACTCATCATCAACCATAGCAGTTCTCCGGAGGCATTCGACTTTTTCTTCCAGTCGCGAACAATGGCTGCAGTCCGCCGGACATGGTCTTCTAGACAAGGCATCAGCGTTCCGATGACTGCTTCCGGCACGGTGTTTTGTGTCGTAGTCATACTCTTGCAGTCTCTCGATCCATCTTGCCACTTGTCCTTCTGGGTAACGGAACTGCAGTAGCCATTTTAAAGCGGCGTGGTCTGTTCTCAGTAAGAATTTTCGTCCATACAAATACTTGTAGAAATGTTCGATGGACTTAACGACTGCTAACAGCTCCCTCCTAGTCACGCAATAATTCCTTTCTGGCCTAGACAAAACCTTGCTAAAGTACGCGATAACATTTTCTTGTCCATCTTGAACCTGCGAAAGGACCGCGCCTATGGCCATATTGCTTGCGTCGGTATCCAAAACAAACTTTTCATCTTCTCGTGGATAACTCAAAATCGGCGAAGTGACTAGGGCCTGTTTTAGTTTATTAAAAGAATTTTCGCAGTCTTCATTCCATCTAAATTCTGCTTTTTCTTCGGTTAATTTTGTCAATGGTTTGGCAATATTGGCAAATCCGGGGACAAATCTTCTATAATAAGTGCACAACCCAAGGAAACTTCGGACCTGATGTTTGTCGATCGGTCTTGGCCATGCTTGCACTGCTCGGATTTTGTCTGGGTCAGCCCTTACTCCATCTCTAGATACGACGTGGCCAAGGTATTGAACTTCCTTCTTAAATACGTGGCACTTCTTTGGGCTCAGTTTGAGGTTAGCCCTACGTAATCGCTGGAACACTTCCTTCAAGTTGTTCAAGTGCTCTTCGAACGACCTTCCAACCACGATCACGTCGTCCAGGTAAACCAAGCACGTTTTCCAAGACAATCCGCGCAAGATGGTCTCCATCAAACGCTCGAACGTTGCAGGAGCGTTACACAGGCCGAAGGGCATTACAGTGAACTGCCACAAACCAGTTCCGATCGTAAAAGCTGTTTTTTCACGATCCTTGGGTTCTAATTCTACCTGCCAGTATCCACTCTTTAAATCTAACGTAGAAAACCACTGGGATCCTGACAGGGTGTCTAGCGTAACGTCAATTCTGGGTAAAGGGTAGCTGTCCTTTTTGGTCACGTCGTTTAGCTGCCTGTAGTCTACGCAAAACCTTGTTGATCCATCCTTCTTCTTTACGAGTACCACTGGGGATGCCCATGGGCTACTTGAAGGTTCAATCACGCCTTCCCTCTCCATATCCGTAATTATTTGTTCGGCTTCTTCTCTTTTCGCCAAAGGAAGTCTGCGTGGATGTTGTCGTATCGGCCGAGCGTCTCCGGTATTAATTTTATGTTTCACCACGTTAGTTCTTCCTTTGGAGCCACTCTCCAGCGCGAACACATCTTGGTACTCTTGGACCAACACTTTAACTTTAGCCAGCTGGTCTTGGCTGAGGTTTTCGCATTTGGTGGTAAGAATGTCCAATAGATGTTGTGGACACTTCTTCGGCGACGTATCTTCGTTCGACTTCACGCATCTCACAATTTGTGATACTGGCGTGCATTGGCCTACCACGGTCTTCTTTTTCAGCGTTACAGGATCTGAGTTGATGTTTAAGATCCTTACTGGCATCGTGTTCTTTACTCGTACTAAAGTTCTTCCAACGAGTAGTCCCTTTTCAACTAAACCGCCCTCCATTGGTTCAATCGCGCGTATGTAGCCTTCCCGGAGATTTCCATCCAGGCGTACCATCACCACACTTTCAGTCCTTGCAGGCAGAGTCACGTCTTCACTCAATAAGACTCGCACGGCTGCCTTCTCTGACGAATGAAAAGGAATTTCTTCATTGTCGATCTTCAGGACATCATTCTTCATATCCAAATGGAACCCATACTTCTTTATCACGTCCATTCCCAGGATAACTTCTTCCGTGATGTCGGCTACCAGTACTTGGTGGTCGAGTACTCCATTTCCCAAACCAATGGTTACTTTGACTTGTCCGTGAGTAGGTATTTCGTCGCCCGTCGCTGTTCGAAGTCGTGCTGTTACTGGTGATGTCTTCTCGTTTTCCAATAAGATGTCAGGACGAATGATGGTCTTCGTCGCTCCCGTGTCAACCAGTAACTGGACGCTTCTCCCATTGATCTTGCCATCGAGATAAACGCTATGCAATTTCTCTCTAGGCGATGCAATTTGGATGGTAATCTCCGGGGTTTGACTAGATAAGATTACTTTTTGTTTCTTTCGCTCGCCTCGTTCCAAATTTTCGAGGGCTCTTCTAGTCCTCTTCTTAGGTTTGGTACGATGCCGTCGTACATGGCCTATTTCATCGCAGTTCAAAGCTGTCACTCCTCTTTCCCGAAGTATTCGTCGCGCTATCTCCTCGATGCTTTCCAGTGTCTGCGCGGGTACTTCTGTAGCACAGCAGAGTCTATGACCATCTCGTTGCGATGCTTGTTTTGCTGCTTCAAACTCCAAAGCATGCACCAAAGCGTCATCCAATGTCTTCGGTCGAGCTAACCGGAGAGTCTGCTGTGTTTCGCTGTCTCGGAGGCCATCTACGAAAGTTTGAATAGCTAACTGCTCCAGGAAGGTATCCGGTGCTGTAGGATACGCAAGCCGTGTTAATCTAGCGATGTCAGCCTCAAACTCTTGAACACTTTCGGCAGCTTTCTGAACCCGACTTTTAATTTGAGCTTGATAGACTTGTTGAAGATGGGCATCTCCGTATCTCATTTCTAATCGTGATATTAAGAGTTCGTAATTTTCTTGCAGATGGTCCGGAACAGTTTGTAAAATTCCCAGCGCTTCTCCACGTAAGGACACTATTAAAGACGTCGCTTTTTGCTTGTTGTTCCAACCATTAGCTGTAGCTGCGGTTTCAAACTGCTTGTAGTAGGTTGACCATGGAACTTTACCATCAAAATTCGGAGGTACAACTTTGAACTTATGAGTGTTTTCTTCTCGATGGTCCATTATTAAATCTTCACTCGTGACGCTTCCTTCCCCGTGACAATTCATTTGGTTCATTCTCTCTTCAAGCAGTTGTATTCTTTCTCTCAATTTTTGTTCTAATTTGTCTTCTACTTCTTCTATTTTGTCATTCACAGATTCGCAAATTTCTTCTTTTAAATTTAACATATCTGCTTGAGTTTCTTCTTGCACAATTTTGATTTGATTTTCTATGCTCGTTTGTATTTCTTCTTTTAATCGTCTAGAATTTTCCATCAACTTTTCTTCTATTTTTTGGGTATTTTCAAATAATTTTTCTTCAATTTTCTGAGAGTTTTCTTCCATTTTCTGCAAATTTTCGTAAAACTTTTCTTCCATTTTTCTAGAATTTTCGGACAGTTTTGCTTCGATTTTCTGCGAATTTTCGCCCATTTTCCTATTATTTTCTTCTATATTCTTATTCATCGATTCAAGAATTTCAAATATTTTTGAATCCATTTTCTCTTTTTGCAAACGCGTCACCGGCATAAATTTAAATATAACACGAATATAAAGTTTAAATACACTACTTTTTAAAATGCAGTTTTTGTATAACACAAAATTTTAATAACGATCCACTTATATGAAATCACGGAAACGACTTTAATTAATATCGCGAACACGCACTTGTTAAAAGAAAAAGTTTAATAAACACTATTTTATACTTTATAAATAAACACGCGTATCGCGCAATCAATTACGGAGCGATATTAAATTACTTAATGGTATTTACACTAATAATTCGCGAACGATATCCCACACTGACACCACTGTTACGTCTTTATTTATTAACTAATTTATTTAAACGATTAAAAATTATGTTTACTTATTCTAGAAATATGTATACTTTTAAATTAACCGAACTAATTAAATCTAATAATATTTAATGAAAACACTTACACTATAATTTATGTATAACCGTTGTATAACACTTAAGATAAGATAAGATAACGTCCTCGGATTTGTTTACACTATAAGTCACGTTCACTCGATTCGGTGTACACTGTTATTTATTTAAAACGTCGCGCGTGCTAATCACTTATTTATCTTCACCTTAATAATCTTCTTAGCACTGCATGCATTCACATTCCAGCAATAACTGACCTACGATTTCCATGTTCGGCATTTATAGACATCGGCGAATCCTTCTCGATCGTTCCTCAATTTTCGCTATAACTTCTAGAAAATAGATAACAGCTTTCTAGAAGGATCTTGCATTTGCAAGTAATTTCTCGATCGTTTCAATATATTACGTCGTCGATTTTTTTTTAACTACAACTTACACATTATTGGGCCAATTACTGCATTTTGCAATACTTTACATTAAAAATTCTACGATATATTACGTCTTCGATTTTTTTAAAATTTTTTTTTACAACTGTCACATTATTGGACCAATTAATGCATTTTTGCCATTGTTTACATTAAAAATTCTACGATATATTACATCCTCGATTTTTTTTTTATTTTTTTTACTACAACTGGCAAATTATTGGGTAAATAATGCATTTTTGCCATTGTTTACATTAAAAATTCTACGAGGATATAGGATATATTTTACCAGTTTTTAAACGTATTAAGTCACCCACTAAGTATCAGGTAATTTCATTCCTTTTTCCGAACTATTTACTGGCGTATACTTTTGTTACAGCGTTTCGTCCAACTAAATATCGAAGGACCGGTTTTGGACGACAACTTTGTTTTGGTCAGTGGCTTTTGTGAACTTTAATTATTTATCGAACTTTCAAAATTTTAGACTAGGATTATAAACTCGCTAGTGTAAGTGCAACATTACCACCGATTTCACTCACAAAGATATAGGATATTTTTATCATATTTAAAGCGTAT
Organism: Aquatica leii; assembly: GCA_035610365.1. Lineage (NCBI taxonomy): Eukaryota > Metazoa > Arthropoda > Insecta > Coleoptera > Lampyridae > Aquatica > Aquatica leii. Next base: position 13,455,870 of record CM069437.1, on the reverse strand, counting down.
GATTACATTTTTTTTTACATTTACTGGCGTATACTTTTTGTTACAGCGTTCCAATCAAATATCGAAGGACTGGTTTTTATCGCCAACTTTGCTCTACGACGTATAGAAGTGCTGGTTATGTTTTGGTCAACGACTTTCGTGAACATCAGTTATTTTTTAAAAATTCAAAATTTACCACCGATTCTTTTCCTAAGGTTGTAGGGTATGTTTTAACACGTTTAAAACTCGACAAGTATCAGGTACTTTCGTAGTATAAAATATTTTAATCTCATGTTTGATGGGATGGTAGATAGCAATGAGTGTTGTGATTACTATATGTTGTTAGAAATATTATAAAGAATGTGTTTGTACTGTTTACTGACTTATAATTTTTGTTGCAGTTTTTCGTCCAACTAAATAGGTAACGAAGAGTGATTTTATACGCCAACTTTTTCTGCTCTGCAACGTATAGAAAAAGTGCTGGGGTTAATAGTTACCTATACGTATTAGAAAAGTCGACAGTTTTTGTGAATTTTAATTATGTGTTCAATTTCTAAGACTGTAACTGAGTGCGTGAGTGTAACCGGAACATTACAGTCGATTCTTTCTTTCAAACAAGTAATGGATATACATATGTGTTAACCGTTAATTTTTTGGTAGTGTGTGGGTTTTGTATTTTTCTTTTAATTTTTTAGCATGGTTAATGTTTCTGGGATTTTGTTATTCGGTAATATGAAACACTTTTTTTTTATGTTTATCTTTGTAGATCTGGTAAAGAATTTTGCTTAATTTGCTTTTTAAGTACATATTTTATAAAATCATAACATTTTTGTTAAATTTGTCAGTTTGTTGTGCTATATGATTCAATCTGCTGTTTGGATTTTGTCAATATATTGTCTGTTGGATTTCAGGTGTTTTATTTTCACTATTTACTACTTTTTATGTATTGACAGAGTTTTTTTTTCTGTGGTATTAAATCAGATAACAAACGCAACAACAGCAAGCTTACATTCATAAGTGTAATAAAATAACTAAAGTAAACATTTAATTTACGTACAATGATTTAATAATAATTTCCACAGCGGCTTCTTAGTTAATGCATTTGGTCAATGACCCTCCAAAAAATCACTGACAATTATATTATTTTACGCCCAAAAAAATATATGAATTAGTCGCACCATCAGCCTTGAATCGAACAATTTCTAAAGTTACTTGTTTGGTACTCAAATTCGAAATAAGCTAAAGGCTGAATAATTATACTTGACTGAAAGTAAAATATTAATAATGATTTAGACAAATGGCGATTGTCGTCATTTTACGTGCAAGCCGTTTAGTAGCAAGAAAACCAATGTAGAACATCCAAAAAAAAGAATCTTCCCACCAAGTTAAACTACTTGCAGTGGATGTCGAACGCCAAATGGCACGCAGCAAAGCGTCGTCGCCTGTATAAATTAAATTGAAGAAAAGCACTTTGTCTTGTTTATAGCTAATTTTTGAGAATTCTTGGTTAACGAAGCACGTTTTGCTTAAGGTAGCCCAGTTGAAGATGGTTTTTGCGAAAATAAGGAAAAGAAAGTATTGTGATTGTATTGATGTAAAATCTTAAAATATTATTGCGTTGTTTTAATAGCACTAATTAATCTTGGCAGGAGAATCTATTAAAACAAATCAGTGTTTTAAAAGAACCAAAAAGGTTCCGATAGGGCCAATATAAGTAAATAAAAGGTTAATTTTTTTTACTAAGTACGATTTTCAATATTAAATTTGAAATGAGAAAAATGTGGTGTGAATAAAAACTCAGTTTGTGTTTTTTAAAGTAATTAGCGCCTTCTGTTAACGCAGAGTGAAGACGTAAGAATAAGAAAATGGAATTTTTGTTAAAAACTTGGTGCTGCTGTAATGTTTATTAAATTGTTTGCTTTATGTTTTTGCGTCTTGCTTCTAAAAAAACTAAAAAAGTAATTCGTTTAGTTCATTTGAAGTGAGTAGTTCTTTCGAATTATTAGTTCACATACTACTACCAGCGGTACTTGCGACACCAATAAATATATAAATTAAAATATTTTGATTCTTGAATACAACAAAGAAATAAATAAGCAAATATTTATGTGAATGCGAAGTATAGGAAATTAACATCGAAGAAAGGTGATATTTATTAAAATAACATAACCTCCAAAGATTCTTAATGGTACACTGAAAAGATGAGAACACAATGAATTGGTTCTATGATAAGGATTTCAGCCCAATTGTAGGAAAGGTGGGTGGCTTAATAATATTTTTATAGCTTGGAATATGCAGTTTAACCCTTGACGATCAGGACAATGAATCAGTTGCCCAAACTCAAACTGATTTATTTAACAAGGACAGGATTCCTAAAATTTTCTTGCACATCATATTTCGAAGCATCATACGTAACCAAGTACAAATTATAAGATAAAATAAAAAAGTATTAGTTTAAAGTTTATAACTAATTAATTTTATCGATTGTGCAAGTTAGCAGTCTTTTATCATATGGTCATGTGTTACAGTGACTTGGACTTAGTTTTAATGAGACCAATTTCATTCAGTTATTTGGTTTGTGAATCTCAATCTTATCGCTATTGTTAACTCCTATCAAATGCCAAGTAAATTCTTATCACTGGCAACTTTTGTTTTTAAAACTAACAGAAATGGACCATTAGAGATACTACTAGTAACTGAACGGTTTCTCACAATACTAACGCAGAAAAAGTACATTGGCCAACAGATCAAAAAAGTTTTTATTGGGTTATAGTTCATAGAACCCCTCACAGTGACTAAAATGTCTTGTAATAAGAAAAAAATGCAGGAGGCACTACTGTTCTGCACAAGCGGTCTACATTCTAATTGATATATAGTCAAATCTTGGTGTCTGAAAGAAGCTTGAAGACAGTCAACAAGCAGCTATAAAGTGATTTTTGTTATTAGAAAATCACCTAGAAAGATACCTAACATTAAAACAATTTTGCATTCTAAAATGGATACATGTTGATGACAAAGCTAAAGAGAATTTCTGTGGTTTGCCAATACTACTAAACGTGGATATGACGGGGTCCTATATTCGAAAGTTGAGACCGAAACTTGAAGGCTAAACGTAAGTCTTCCTTGAGCTCTTCTTAAACGAACTAACATGTTATCCACTTAAGGGCTAACACGTGCGGCGCCAGGGTTCACGGCAACCTGGAAATGTCTGGGTATTTAAAAGTGATTCAATTCAATTTCATACATGTTTATTACTTTTTCAATGAATACTTTTTTAAAGCTTAATCATAAATGGTAACATAGTCTGCTTAAATAGCTCCGTTGGATCGGTCTTCCATCTCCGAGTTGCCTCTTTGGTTTCAAACTTTTCCGCTGGGTTGTACATTTCATTCTAACTTAATTTAGGATGACACACTTCGGCCGCTTGTGCCTAGGCATGTCATCTCGATCGTAGTCCCAAAGCCGTCGGACGAGTGGGCCGCGAAGTCTGCATGGAGCGCAACTGCGGATTGACGGATGAAATCTGCGACCATCGGGATGTCGAGTTCTTGGTAGAGCCGGTCTGTTCGGAAGAACCATGGGGCGTCTGCGATCATTCGGAGCATCTTATTTTGGTAGATTTGGAATCGGGTGGTGTGGGTTTTGGCAGCGTAGAACCATACTCATCTTGTAGATGAGAAGCTTGTTGTCGATGTCGAGGCGGCTGTTGCGGCACAACATGGAGTATAATTTTACCAGCAGGCCATTGGAAGAGGCCAGCTTCTGGGTGATGTAGCATTTCCATAGAAGTTTTTTGTTTAGGGCGGGATCGAGGTATTTAGTCTCGTCTACCCAGGGGACGTCGTTGCCTTTGATGTAGAGGCGGCGTGTGGGAGCGATGATCCTTCGGTTGAAGAGGATGACGGCGCTTTTGGTGTCGTAGAATGTGTAAGTGAGTCCGTCGATTTTTGGGACGTCTGCCGTGAAAATGTTGTATAAGAGTGGGGATAGCGTTGATTCTTGAGGGACGCCGGCTTCTATGTGTCGTGGTGTGGACTTGGCGGTGAAAAGTTTGATCGCAAACGAGCGTCGATTTAGGAAGGATCCGATGAGCTGGACCATTGAGTGGTTGATGTCTAGACGATACAACTTGTAGAGTAACCCGCGATGCCAGACTTTGTCGAATGTCGAGAAAGACGGCGCCGGTGACGTCGCGGTGGTTGAAACCGTTGGTGATCTGCTCAACGACGCGTAAAGCTTGGTGGACAGTGGAGTGTTTCTTGCGAAAACCGAACTGTTCTTGGGTATGATTTGGTTGGTATCGACCTGTTCCTGTAATCTAGTGAGAATTATTCGTTCCAATAACTTACCCAGCGTCGGAAGTAAGCTGATTGGACGGTAGTTTTGACGTGATCCTTTCCTGGTTTCGGGATTAATATGACGTCCGTAGTTTTCCATTGACGTGAAAAGTGTCGAAGTCGTAGACATGCGTTGAAAATTGCAGTTAAGGTGGCTATACCCTTTTTGGCGAGAAGTTTGAGGGCTTTGTTGGGAATGCCGTCGTTGCCGGGAGCTTTGCGCGGTTTGAGATTTTTCATCAATTCTTCAATTTCCTTCGGAGTGGTGTGCCTGATGGGCTCGTTTGGGTTGACCGTCAGGATGCTTCTGACTTCGCGGTGAATGGCGTTCATGCGACGGATGGTTTGCTCTGAATTGGAGTTCGAGCGTGTCGGCGAAAGCTTCGGCTTTGTCTAAGTTTGTGTAAATTAGACCTCGGGGACCGTGAATGGCGGGCATGGGTGGCTTGTTCTTGTTTTTAGGATGTTGGCCATTTGCCACACGCTATTATCTTGTGCATTTAGAGACTGGAGTTTGTCGCTGAAGAGAAGGTTTCGATGTTGCTCGATTTGTGTTCGAATCGCGGTTTGAGTTGCGTTGAGGGCTCTTTTGTCGTCTGGGTGGCGGGTGCGTTGCCATCTGCGTCTTAGACGGTTTTTCTCGGTGATCTGATCGCGAATGTGAAGTGGTAGTTGAAACAGATCCGACTTGGATTTTGTGATAGATTTGGTGGCTTTTGTTATGCATCTTTTGAAATTATTAACCGCGGCTTGGAGTTGTGGGACGTTTTCGATGACCGGAACTTTTGTGATAAGTCTGCTGGCCTCGAATTGGAAAGATGGCCACAGAGTAATGTTCTTTTCGAACTGGAGATTGTCGTTGTCAGCTTGATCATCGAGTTGTAGAAGCACGGGCTCGTGGTCAGAACTGAGGTCAGAAACGGTTGTTAGATCGTGAAGTAACCTAACGTTGTTGAAAGTTGCTACGTCGATAACGTCTGGGAGTCCGTTGTGAGGATGGATGGTGGGTTCGTAGGGTCCATCTACGACAAAATTTCGGATGCTGGCGAGGTCATGCAGGAGTCGACCATTACGGTTCGTTTTTCTGCTGTGCCAGTCTGGATGTTTTGCGTTGAGATCTCCTGCGAGAATAGTGGGAGTTCTGGCGTTAAAAATCGCGTCTAAATCTGCTGGTAAGACGTTTTTGGTTGGCGGGATGTAGGCGGCGCAGAGAACAATGTCTCCGTTGGCTGCTGTGTTAATGACGATTTGGGTACCTTTTAGATTTTGGAGTTGTGGCGTCGGGACGTGGTGGTGAGAGATGGGCCGTTTGACGTAAACGGCCGTACCAGCTCCACGACCTGTTCGGTTTGTATTGTACAAGATGTAGTTCCGGATATTGGGGTTGTCGCAGTTCCGAAGATGAGTTTCGGAAACGAGAGCGACGTCGATGTTGCGGCGATGGAGGAATTCTTGAAATTCGAGTTTTTTGTTTAGGAGACTGTTGGCGTTCCAAATCGCAATGAGAAGGGAGTTCGGTTTTCTTTTCTGTGCTGCCATTTTACTGGTTTCGAGAGCGGAGTTGGGTAAGAAACTCCCTGATGAGGTGGCTTTCTTCCCTGGTTACCTCTGTGTAGACGTATCGCTGCTTTTTCTTCTGGTGCTCTTCGGTGGACATGGGTGGCACGGGGACGGTGGTCTCGACTTGTCTCGTCACCTGGGCAAACTAGACGGTGGGGTTCACAGGCTTGGCTAGAGCGCGAGGGGACGCTGAAATAGAAGGGTTAGTACGACTGTTGATCATCTGTCGCTGCTTTGGGTGGGCTGGGCATCTCTTGTAGTTGGCTGGATGGTCGTTTCTACAGTTACAGCACGTAGCGGTGCCATCTTCGCGTTTATTCGTAGCTGAAGTGACACTAGGCACTTCACGCATCGTGGGGTTCTTCGACATCCCCTGGCGGAATGTCCAAATCGCTGGCACCTGTAGCACTGCCCGATGTCGCCTCTGGAGTGCGGAGTCTCAACGCGGACTTAGAGGACTCCGATATAAGTGATATCGAATATCGTCTTGGCCTGCGGGGTTCTTCTAACCTGGACTAGAAGCAGCGGCGTTGGTCGCTTCGACCGTCCTGAGATCATCCGCGTGAACACTTGGGCTCGTGTACCCCGCAATATGACTTTTATATTCCGCACTATCCTTCAATCCAGTTGTTCTAAACCGCAGCCAAGCTTGGGAACCACTAGTTTTCTGAAGTGGTTCCATAAGTCTCTGTATTCGGGCTTCTAATGAGATAAATTCTTGGTAACTATTAAGTAGGTGGGCCGTTGTTAATCTTCAAAACTTCTCTACTAACTTCATCCAAGCGTTCAAACTTCCTCTTAATTACCACAGCAATCTCTCTGGACATGCGTAAGTTTTGGGCAACACCATAGTGTGCGAGGGAGTAGTCCTTCGGTACGTCGCGTCGAACAGATCTTGTTGTACTTCTGTGGTCACTCCAAACCTTGTTTTTGCGGTTCTGTTATAGGTGGACATGGAACACTTGAAGTCTTTGGCATCGTCTTTATCGGTCACTCTGTTGATCATTCTTGTGTCTTCATGATGGCCCGTGTTGTTGCCGGCGTAGGGGGCAAACCGATTGATGCGTACTACGTTCGGTTCGCCTCTTGGTAACTTTCGGACGCAGTAGATGACGTAATTTATTTTTGCCAAAATGGCGTAAGGGCCTTCTCATTGTCTCTGTAACTGGAGCCTTGTTTTTGTTGTGGGTTGTACAACTAAACTAGGTCACCAGGTTGAAATTCTCCTTCTCTGGCCCTTACGTCATATTGGTCTTTCATTCATTTACTGGCGATTTGGATGTTTTTTCGGGCGTTATCGTGGATGATCTGCATTCTCTGCTTAAGTTGGCTGATGTAGTCATCTCTAACAACTTCTTTTCCAGGCTTTTCCGCAAGGTAGATGCTTCGCTGAACCTCGTGCTTACATAGCACGAACCAGATACACAGCCTAAATTGTTCTATCTTATAAGTGGAAAACTTGAACCAAGCAAGCTCGGGTGGTTTGGAGGGTCAACGCCCTTCTCCTCCTCTCCAGGATTGCCTTTAAACGGAAGATCGCACGGTAACCTTATCTCTTGTCCAAACATCACACAAGCAAGAGTTTGCCCGGTAGTCTCGTGAACGGATGGTCGATACACTATTAAGAACAGATAAATATTGGTCCAGGTCTCGTTGGTGTTTGGAGACCACTTTGGCGAGATACTTTCCTCATTGTTCTATTCATCCGTTCCACCATGCCATCTGATTAAGGATGAAGAGGTGCAGTCCTGGTCTTCTTGATTCCCAGCTTTTGACAGACGTTTTGGAATAAGGCAGACTCGAAGTTACGCCCCTAATCTGAATATATCTCCAACGGAACCCTAAAGCGACCGAAAAGCTCTTTCACTAACACATCCGCAACAGTTGTGGCTTCTTGATTTGATATCGCGCACGCTTCCGTCCATTTGGTGAAATAATCCATGGCCACCAGAATGTACTTGTTGCCTTGTTCCATTTCTGGGAATGGGTACACGATGTTAATTGCTACCCTTTCGAATGGATTTCCAACTTTCTTATAGAAGTCATGCGGCACCAATCTTTTACATCTTCTTTGCAATTCACCCAATAGAACCTTTCCCTGACCGTCTTCTTCGCTCCAAAATGTCTTTCAGAAGTCATGCAAATGTAGCAATATTTCTGACACTCGGTTTCTCGGTAACAGTAGCTGCATTTTCGTCTCGGTGCCATCTTCGCTGTCTAGAAATCGCTTCAGAAGACCATTTTTTCAATTTCAAGGGGTCCCAGTGTGCCCAATATGCTTTCACCGTTCTACTCTGCGCGCTGAGTTTCCAAGTTGGTCTTTGTTCATTCGTTTTGTAATTCATTATCAACTGTATTTTTGGATCACCCTCTTGTTTTTGACGTAGTTGAACAGCAGGTTGCTAATTATCGTCAGTCGCCGTTGTTCTGCGAAGTATGTTAATATTCTCTTTTAGTCAAGAACAATAACCACACTTAATCGGACACGAACGTCTATATACGGCGTCTGCGTTGCGATGACACACAATCGTTCAAAATATCTCGTAACTTGACCTTCTCCGTTTCGAAATTGAAGAAGTCGTTTCAGGGCATAGTCACTCCGCAGAAGAAATTTACGTCCATATAAGTATTTGTTGAAGTATTTAACGAACTTGACAACAGCTAACAATTTTCTTCTAGTTACACAATAATTCTTCTCATGCTTTGAGAGGACTTTACTGAAGTATCCGATCACCTTTTTTTCTCCATTCTGAATTTGAGAAAGTACACCTCCTATTCCGAGATTGTTAGCATCAGTGTCTAACACAAACTTGCTTTCGCTCAAGGATAGCTCAATATCGGTGGTCTAACTAGAGACTGCGTGAATTTTTGAAAGGCTTTATTACAGTTTTCCTTGCAAGTAAAATCGCGTTCTTCTTCGGAAACTTGATAACGGTTTCGCAGTGTTGGCAAATCCCAGCACGAATCTGCGATAATACGAACACAATCCGAGAAAACTGCGAAGTTTGTGTTTCTCTTTTGGTATTGACCAATCTTGGACTGCCTTAATTTCATCAGGGTCGGCCATCACTCCCGTCCTAGATACAATGTGTTCTAAATACTTTACTTCTTTTTGAAGATATGGCAACCGCAATTACGTCGTCCAAATACACTCGGCACGTCTTTCAAGACAGTCGTCGCAAGATCGCCTCCATCAAACGCTCGAAAGTTGCATGAGCGTTGCACAATCTAAAGGGAATAACCGTATATTGCCATAAACCGGTTCCAATAGTAAACGCAATTTTCTCACGGTTTTTTGGTTCTAAGTCCACTTGCCAGTAGCCACTATTCAAATCCAAAGTGGAAAACCATTGCTAACCAGATTGGGTATCTAGAGCGTCGTCAATTTGGGGTAACGGGTAACTATTTTTCTTGGTGACCTCATTGAGTTGTCTATAATCAACACAAAATCTCGTTGACCCATCTTTTTTCTTCACCAAGACCACTGGAAATGCACACGGACTGTTAGATGTTTCGGTCACAACCTGAGTTTCTATTTGGCGATTATCTTCTCGGCTTGGCCAAAGAAAGCCGCCTTAGATGTTGTCGGATTGGTTGAACATCGTCAGTATTTATTTTGTGTTTCACGACGTCAGTTCATCTTTTAGAGTTATTATCCATTGCAAACACGTCGTGGTACTGATCGATTAGTTTCTTGACTCCATTGCGCTCGCGTTGGTTAAGATTTTAACACGCTGAAGTGGGCATCTTCAGTATTTGTTGACGACATTTCTTTGGTGATGGATTTTCCTATCACAGTTACCCGCTTTGGACTCGTATTTATGATTTTAACTGGTATTAAGTTATTGACCTTCACCAGAGCTTTACCAAGTAGTAGTCCTTGGGCGAATATTTTATTTTCGCTTGGTTCGATGCTACGAATGGAACCTTCCCGGAAATTTTCATTCAAACGTTTCATCACAACGTTCGCAGTTCGTCCAGGTAAAACGACATTCTTTACTAGAACAACCCTCACATTTTCTTCTTTCGACGAATGAAAAGGAAATTTTTTGTTTTTTAGTTTGAGGACATCATTTTTCATGTCTAAATGCAATCCACACTTTCTTATAAGGCTCATTCTCAAGATTATTTTCTGATGATTAATTAATCATCAGATCAGAATTATTTCAAATACAAATAGTCGCCATTATTTCTCTATGAATTGGGACTGTCTCGTCAGTTGTTGTTTTTAGTTGTAGTTTGATTGGTGTTATTATTCCATATTATCGAACTACATCTGTTCGCATTATTGTTCTCGTCACTCCTGTGTCAACCAATAGTTCAACTCCTATTCCATTGATGGTGCCATCAACGTAAATGCTGTTCAGGGAGTGCAGTGTGGATGGTGATCTCCGGGGCATGATTGTTGGAGCTCGACTTTTGCCTCTTTCGTACGACTTCTACTACTTTTCCGATAGCTCTTGTGTTCTTAGTTCGGGACAGCAGTGTCGAATGTGATCCAGTTCACCGCAGTTCCAACATCTAGGACCTCGACGTACACGACTTGTTTGGCCACGTAATACTCGTCGAAGTAACTTTTCAATCCTTTCCTGCATTTTCTCTTGATCTACCATATTACGAACACGATGACTACCTGGATGAGACGCCTGCTTTGCCGCTTCAAACTGTAACGCATGTGCTAGCGCGTCGTCACGCGTCTTAGGTCGAGATAGTCACAGCGTTTGTTGTTTGTGGCTGTCCCTTAAACCAAGGACAAAAGTTTGTACTGCCAGTTGTTTCAGAAAACTCCCAATAAACACAGAAAGTCCGGCAGTGTACAATGCCATTACAGCGATTAAAGGCAAAATGCGTTTATGGTTTTTGTAGTGCATAAAAAGTACACATTCTGTACGTAAATCCCAGTACTATAAACAACGTACCTAACGGTATAGTGCGTTTTCAATACTGCTTATTCTACGGCGTACACGAACGCATCTGCTACGCATTTTGCCATCACGTTTAAAACACATTTTTATTCGCAGATTATTCGATTTTGTTTGGTTCTCGTCGCCGTCACCGTGAAGTAGCTCGCATCTCGTAGCTCTTCCCCTACCTTTGCTTTTGTCACTTTTCTTTAGCTTTAGCCACAAAATCTTGTATTTATCGTATGCAAACCATTTTGTGCTTTAAAATTTAGAAAAAATGTGTTTGTTTTTCATCATTTAGGATGGATTAACAAAATAAGTAAGTATTAAATTCAAATATAACCGATATTATTTCTTAATAATAAATATATAACATAAAAACAAACACGATTTCGCGCAAACATAAAGTGACTTTGGAATTGGTAGTTGATGTGATGTTAGTTTGTGAGTTATCTACAATTTCCCAAATCATTATTCTTATTGCTGAGTTGTATTTAATTGCAATTTTTTTTAGATCGATTCAATCTACTTTGTTGGATGAAAAGATGCAGCAAACGAGACATGTTTTAACCAAGTAATTGGTCTGGATCAAGCAAAACAAATTTGTAAAAATATTTTAAATATAATTTATGGTAAGAGGCTTCAGAGTATTTTATAGTTTATAGGTTAAAACTTAAAACATTAACTTTATATGTATTTTAACGTAATGTGATTTCAAGTGTATTACTGCAAAACTTGACTTTCGTGTTGTATTTTATTTCACGACTATTTACAAAGCAATTCTTTATAATTACTTCAAAAACTTCATAATTTAGTTTAGAAATTGCTAAAAAAGTGCATACGTTATTTGAGTAGCATTACAATGTAATTTTTATTTTACAGTATCCATAAGAAAAAATTCAAATTTTGGTGCAGCTTTACAACACGCAATAAACACCAGGAGTAGTGGGTACGAAAGACGCCAATAAACATAAGCGCAGAATGAATGTAAATAGGTTTTTTATGTTTTTTTATTTTTTTTATTACATATATGGACATTGTATGTTAAGTTTCCAAATTGTTTTATTAATTAAATTAAAAATGATAATACCATTGTATGCATTTAATTTGTGTTAAGTTGCTAACATTGCCAATGCTTTTAAAACTGCGCACTATTTATGTGATGGCAAAGTACATATTATATTGCACAGATTTCACTGGCATTCTGCATTTAACTTGTATTAATATACATAACTTGCCGATATTGGTTCGATGCAATTTCTGCATTGGCAAGATTCATCCGGCAATATATCGACCGGTGTGTCACCTGGTTACCGGCAGTGTACTTCATTTTAGTACATTGCCAGCATTCTGAGTGCCGGCTAAGGAGTACATTGCCAGTACAGACCCATTGATTTGTGTTTATTGAGCTACAAGGAGTTGTAGGGTAAGCTAGTCTAATCAAACGTGCAATGTTGGCAATCGGAGATGGTCTGCAAGATGTTTATCGCTTCTTCTTGGAAGGCAACAACCAACGAAGTGGCGTTCTCTTGGTCGTTGTATCCATTGTCCAATGCAACAGCTTCAAAATGTTTGTAGTACGTCGAGCACGATGTCTTGCCATCGAACGTCGGCTATGCGCTCCGTATTCTTGATGTTACTTCACTTTATTTTCGGGTATTGCGATCGTTCTTGGAGTCACATGACACATTTCGCTTTGTAGTCATTTTTCTATTGGTTTTTATCGTTCTTTTATCTTTTTTGTTTCTTCTTTTAACCTTCTGGGATTTTCTAATAACTTTTCTTCGATAATCATGAAAGTTTCCGTCAATTTCTTTTCTATTATTCTAGAAGTTTCTCTTCAACTTTCATCTCTAAATTTATGGAATATTCTGGTAATTGTTGTATGTTCTCTTCAAGCGTTCTTGAATTTGCCAACAATTTTTCGTCGAGTTTATTGGAAGTTTCTTCCAAAATTTTCGGTTTCCATTAATTTTCTTTCCAGCTTTTTAGAATTTCCTTCTAATTTAGTAAAATTTTCTTTTAAAAATTCTAATATTTTGCTATCCATTTTGACACTTTGGGAGCGCATAACCGGCATTCACTCGCGAAATAAAAGTACAAACGAATTGTTTATAAGCCCTTATCGTCGTGTAGTCCCACTTCTGACACCAGTGTAACATAAATTTAAAATCGTTTATTAGAAACTAATGGCTAAATACAGTTAACAAATAATCACTGGTCTGCATGAAAATCGGCCGATTTTTATGTAAAATGACCTCCTGAATCCAAAAATGAGCTCCGTTTTTACCCATCACCACCTGTTTTGGGGGGATCCCATTTTTATTTTATTTTTTGCATTTTTTTTTAGAGTTTTAACTTATAGCCGTTAAACATCCCAAAGCAGGTAATAAAATTTATACCAAAGTATATGGCAAAAGTTTTGCTATAAAATGTATATAGAAACAAGAATAAAATACAAATATATAAGAACAGTAAAAAAATATCAATAAACAGTTAGGAAGATTCACTGCACGACGCTGGCGATCTCAATACCACATGCAGGTTTGAACAGGAATTTTCGACAGGCTTGAACTTGCATTACTCTTCTCATTATAGTATATTACATTGTTTGCTTAACTGCTTCGATCAGTACATCTATAGCTGTTGCAGAGTTAACTTGTCGACGTTTTAAACGTGCTGGATTTTGTGTTCATTTTTGTTCATTTGTGTAAAACAGTAAAACTACTTTTACTCCGGATTTTTTCAAGTGACTAAGTGTGATTTGTGGTTAATGTCGGGCGTTGAATTACTGTTTAATTATGCCACGCGAGTGTAAAAATCATCCCGATAGCTTCTGCTATGTCTGCGAGGAATTAACTTTAAAAGCGCAACGAAAACCCCTTTCTCCGCTTGTTAAAACAGCTTATAAATTGTACTTTGATTGTCAAGTTGGCGACCAGGACAAGGCTTGGGCTCCATCAGTTTGCTGTACGACTTGTTACGGTAGTTTGACCAAATGGCTCAAAGGTACCCGTAAATCAATGCCATTTGCTGTGCCCATGGTTTGGCGTGAACCTCGCTGTCATCCTACAGATTGTTACTTTTGTAAGACTTCCACTGTCGGGTTTTCGAGCAAAAGTAAGCATACAATTCAGTATCCCAATATTCCGTCAGCTCTAAGACCTGTTCCTCATAACGATACTTTGCCAATCCCAGAACTCCCAAACACTTATACTCTAGAGCCGGAAATTAATTTAAAAGACTCTGAGCCACAACCTGGGGCTTCGAATGATACGTTCAATGATGATGAAGAGTATTCCGCAGATTTAGTTTCTCGGCAACCTCACCTCCTCACTCAATCGGAATTAAATGATCTTGTCAGGGGTTTGCAGTTACCCAAGACTAAATCTCAGCTCCTAGGATCGCGACTTCAACAGTGGAATTTCTTAGAAAAGGGAGTAAAAATATCTTCTTACAGGACCAGACAAGCAACCCTGAAATGTCTTTTCTCAGAAGATAAAGGTTTAGTGTTCTGCCCTAATGCAAATTTATTGATGACAGAGCTACAGATGCCAAGTGACCCAGACAAATGGAGACTGTTTATAGACTCATCAAAAACAAGCTTAAAAGTTGTCCTGTTGGCAAATGGGAATGACTTCCCATCAGTTCCAGTTGCATACTCTGTTGATATGAAGGAAACGTACGAAAACATCTTCAGAATCCTTGATAAAATTAGTTATCATGATTATAAGTGGAAACTTTGCGCTTACTTAAAATTTGTTGCTCTACTCACGGGCCTGCAATCAGAATTCACAAAATATTGCTGCTTCTTTTGTGAATGGGATAGCCGAGCCCGAGATAAACATTACATCGTACGGGACTGGCCTCGACGAGAAAATCTTATTCCTGGTCAGAAAAATGTCGCTCACAATCCTTTGGTTCCGAAGGAAAATATTTACTTACCACTTTTACACATCAAACTTGGATTGATCAAGCAGTAGACAAGAAAGGTGGCGCATTTCAATTTTTGAAAACTAAATTTCCTCGTCTTAGCGAAGCTAAAATCAAAGAAGGCGTTTTTGTTGGTCCCCAGATTAGACAACTCTTCCAAGATTCGACGTTTATTGAACACCTAAATCGAAAAGAAAAACGAGCTTGGTTTGCATTTCAAAACGTTTGTAAGAACTTCCTGGGTAACCACAAAAGTGAAGATTATGTCGCTCACGTCGAGGAACTGCTTTTAGCGTACAAGGACATAGGATGTAAGATGTCTCTTAAAGTTCACTTCCTTCACTCGCATCTGGACTTTTTTCTTGAAAATTTAGGAGCAGTCTCGGATGAATACGGCGAACGGTTTCATCAAGACATCGCTAAGATTTTCAGGGAAGTGGAATGCAAGGATGTTGGCGGAGTACTGCTGGTTTTTGAAACGAGAGAGCTGTACCTCAGGGTATAAAAGGAAAGCAAGCACCAAGTAACGATGAATATCTTTTTATTTATTACTGTTTATAGCTAAAATAGTTCTTTTTCCCATTTAAATTAAATTCATGTCCATATATTTATTATTATAATAATTATTATAATTATTATTATCGTTCGATAAATAAATTATAATTAATTTATCGAAAAGTGGTAAAATTAGAGATTTGGGGCTCCCTCGAAAATGGTGGGTGATGGAAGAAAACGGAAGACATATTTGGATTCAGGACGTCATTTTACATAAGAATCACCTGGAATAGTGTCAGGGCTCGATAAAAAATATTTTTTTGCAGACCAGTGTTGTTTCAAAGTAGTCGATGTAATTAATTCTTACATTATTAATTTCTCGGCTAGCGCATGTAGTTAAGCATACTAAGAATAATTAAAAATAAAAAGGTCAGTTGTTCTTTAAAATAAGGTAGAAATTCAATTGTATGTTGGGTTGCATAGGCTAAGGCGTATGTGCACAAGGAAATAAACAAATTACAGCCGTACAAAGAAATATCAACTAGTTGGCATTTTCCTTGGTAAGAAACAAAATATCATTAAAAAAATTATGAAGGGGATATACACTAGCCCGCTACAAATAGAGCCTTATATGCTCACACTCCTCAGAATAATTTAAATTATGAAGAACCTTCTTTGCTTCTACTATAATGAAAGGTAAGAATGGGTGTTATGCCTGTTATTCAACTGCCTTTTCTGCATCTCCTTGCAACTGTAATAAAAATATCTATAATTATAGTCCCACACTTAAAAAAAAACTAGTAGTTTATTTAACGAGTTCCTGTGTAAATTGGACGCATAAAAAGTCATCGAAGGAAAAAAAGCGTTTAATTTAGATAGGAACAAGTTGAATACAACATTTTATTGCTCGAACAGAGACTAGGAGGCCTCCAAAATCTCTCAAAAATAATTTGACGTTTATCTTGACAATTGCGCGAAAACTGTCAAAGGCGGTTTACAATAGCGAAAAATTAATATTTATGACAGTTAAGAACAATAAAATTATTTTTTCTATTTCGCGACGGTTATAGCCTTATATCCGTACTGTAAACGATACGGAAAGAGACTCTCTTTCCGGACTGCTGTAGTAATTAAATAAATTTAAGTTTGCAATACTGTAAACCCTATCTGACTATAAACCATAACCTAACTAAATATATTACAGCTGTATTTTCTGATTAATTAAAGTTATTTTGCTTTAAATTACAGTTAATTTCGATATTTAAAGGTTAGTTTATAAAGTAGAACAAAATTAACGAACTTTTAATAAACTCATGCATTATTATCAATTGTACAGTTATTATAAATTTTGATTGTAACAGTACAATTATCACCAATAGAAATAGGTAAGCCAGGAAGTGTTTTGATAGTTTTTGTGCTTTCTGATTCAGATTGTACCTCTACAACATTAAATGTTTCTTTTGCTTCAGAACTACCAATGCTACTGCTATTCCCACTTTCACAATCGGTTGAAGTTGAAGGTTTGACAACCGTAGATGTTGCAAAATGATGTGAAAGCTTTTGTGCAACCGAACTTCTTCGTTATTGTAGCATCGATATAGCCCTCAGCAACTGCTGGCGATTTCCAGCCTCCATGTTTTTATTGTTATTAAATCTCCACCACGGTTTGCTAATTCGGAGACTGAGCTACGTCGAAAACAGTGACCTGTATAATCCTCGGGATTGGATAAATTCAAAAATGTAGCAATGCTTTTTGGCATTTGTCCTATTTTATTTATTCCTATTGGTAAAATGCTACATTTTCCTTCCCGATATGTAAGAAAATACCGATCGTGTGGTGTATGTGCAGGTGAAGCTGATAATATTTTTTATTAAATGTATCCAAGTAAGTTCAGTTATGACGAATACTCGTGGGACATTATTTTTAGTTTTAGGAATAGATACTATGATTGAATCCATCTTAAACTCAATGTCCTTAATACTTAACAACATTAGCTCTTCACGTCTGCAAGCACCTGAGTATCCTATAATTAAGGCATTCTGGAAAGTAAAAACATGTTGTACATATCAATGAAGTTAAACCAGTTTTTATTAAATTTTAGGTACTTAAACTGTCACTAATAAAGCCTACTGCATAAACTGTGTACTTTAATACATGTATGTACTTACTTTCATTGCAAGATAACGATCATCATTGGCTTCAACAAGAAACTTTTCAATATGTTTGAATTCCAGAACTTTAGATTTTTTAGGCACATAATTTTTAGAAATTCTTTTCAAAAAAACAGTCACTTTTAGAAATTTAGAAATGTCAATATTTTTGTTTATGTTAAGACACGTTTTCAACATGGAATAATTGGACCACATAGTTGAAGACTTTTTCAAATGCGTCATATTTTGAAAATACGCCAATACCACATTTTCTGTAATTGAATTTACATTGTTTTGATCGCACCAAGTTGTAAAGTTTTATATTCGTTTTCATATTTTGCACGGGATTTCGTTGGCATCAAGTTATCTAAAGCTTTATTAGCTAGTTCTTTTACGTCAGGCGGAGTACAACTTAGAGATTCCATTTTTACAACTTTTTATTAAATTCAGAAATAATTAAAAATTTCAAATTTGAATTGTCAAATGCCACAATTACCAACATAATTAAAAAAAAAACAAAAGACAATAAATTAAGATTTTTATTTATTAAAAATTTTAGAGTAAATGCACGCGAAATAGAAAAAATAGTATGAAAAACACATGTCACAACTTCTTTTTGCCGCACTCGACCATTTGCAGACCTCCTTTCAGTCGGTCTGCAAACCTGGTCTTCGTGCGGCAAAAAGTCTCATTGTGACATTTGTTTTTCAATATACTATTTCCACTACTAGTTGTATACGCTTGCATTATTACGTATAATAGAAGGCCGTGAAGTTGTACTTTTTTAACCGCAGGTAAATAATATTTCATTATTAACTAGTAGTTAATAATGAACATATTTACATTTTCTGATAATACTACAACAGTTTCAAAGAAAAAAAGTTTACCAAACTGCGTACCAAGAGCAAGAGATTTTATTGAATGCTAATTTAAGTTTTCAAATCGCTCAATTAATAAATTAATTTGATTTTAAAAAGTAAGTTATTTGAAGTTCGCGCTTAATTAAATGTAAATATTATTGAATTAAATATGTTTTAGATATAATCAATGCTTAAAATAATAATGTTTTTAAACAATTTAAACAACTTTAGCAATAAAAACTTACGTTATCTGTTTATTTTTGTGTTTTAAATCACAATTAAGAATTACGTCAAAATTAATTCTATTAAACTAATGACAACTGTCAGAATTACTGACTTGATTTTTAATTTAAAATTAATATTTTAAATTTTAAATTTGATTTAGTAACAGGTAGAAAGGTTTTAATAATTCTAGTAGTGGAAAAAATTGTATATATAACACGGTTGAGAAGTTCATTATAACCTGCGCGATTTATATCCCTCGACGCTTCGCGTCTCGCGATATAATCTATCGCTTAGGTTATAATGATGCATTTCTCAACCTTGATATATAATATACTATTACTTACAGTTACATGTTTAATAAGGCTGTCTCGTATATTTTGACTTGATATTGGGTATTTTAAGGATTTCCTTCCAGGGTTTGTTTTGGTTGCTATCATGGAACACAACAGAGTCAACATAATAAAATGTTTAGATTTTATAGATGACAATTGCCTAGTTAGACGAGTCGGATGGGCTGTGTATTTGGTTCGTGCTATGTAAGCGAGGCACCTACCTTGCGGTTTATCCTCGCGTGTCAAGCTAAAAACCAAGTAAGCGGGAAAAGGATACGATGTTGTAATAAACGAGGATGAGGCCAGTTAGTCAAGACACCTACGACTAAAAAGAAACTGAAATACACACAAACAAAATATTCTAAAATAAGTCACGTGCAGTTAAATAACTGAATACTAAATACCCTACTTCGCCGTAGCTGACTGTAAAATAAAATCATAATGCCATGCAAAAATAAACTAAATTATACTCTGATTTACATTTGACTCTGGTCTCTTCTAGCGAATGCAATGAGTACATTGACGTCGCACACTAGTCTATGGATAGACTCATGGGAATCGGGATACGTGTTGACTTGAGTTCTTAGAGTACTCTGTTCATCATCGAACTCCCGACAAGAGAAAATCTTATGTAACGGAGTATCAGGAACCCCACACGACAAGCACCGGTCGTCATCTGCAACGCTAATGTGTTTCAGATAGCAACGGAACCCGCCGTGCAATGTGAGAATTTGGATGGCCGCTCATCCCGGGTTATGGGACATGTAGATCCAGTTTAGGATATTCGGAATTAAGGAATAGGAGTTACGTCCTTTATCGGATGTATCCCACTGCCGCTGCCATTCATTCAAGATCAAAGTCTTGGAATGGCGTTTGACGGCCGAAAAGGAAGGAAAAACTGCGGTTAAAACTTGCTGGTCTAAGAATGTGCACGTGCCAGCTCTTACAATAACTTTGAAGCAGTATATTTCCTGCAATAGGAGTTGCAAAGAGGGATATTTTGCCACAACGCACAAGGAATCGATAGAAACAGTACGACATGCTCCGAGGAAATAATGAATGTAGGGATGCCAGTTTCCTAACAATGTGAGCACCAGATGTCTGAGCCGTATGTGAGCATAGGAATGACTGCACTCTTGAAAATGATCATTAACGATTTCCTATGTAGGTTCCAGTTACGGCGAGAATATTTGTAGACCAAGACAGTCTTGCCTTTATCAACTACATAGGAACAGTGTTTAACGAAGCTCAGTTTATAATCGAGCAAAAGACCAAGGTACTTAAGCTCAAAAACCCTTCAAACTGAAATGCCGTTGAGTCGAAGTGAGGGATTTCTTTTTAAGGAGGGACCAAAAACCATGTATTTGGTCTTGTCAGCTGAGACAGTCAGTTTGTTGTTAACAGCCCAGCCAGTCAGAGTGTCCAGGCTCTGTCGTGATTTTGACTCTAGGTCGGTTCTGTTGTCTGCGGGCACTGTAATACCGTCCGCGTAAGCAAATATGTCACAGTTATCGGGTATGTCTTGTTCTAGTAGAGAATCTACAACTACGTTCCACAAAGTTAGTCCGAAAACCGATCCTTGTGGGTATCCTTTCGTCAGTGGTTTTCTGTAGAAATAACTAGAAACGTTCACAGAATAAGTGATCGGGCGACTCGATAAATAACTGCGAATGACGCGCACTTCGTCTGCAGGCACTCTCTTAACGACGAGAGCTTCAATTATTGATGGCCACCATACGTTATGAAATGTTCTTCAAATGTCTATAAAAATGCATAGTCTGTACTTTGAGATGTCTGTCATCGATTTGCCGTGAACGAAGCCGTACTAGCTGGGATGGAATCATCTTTGTGGAGGAATGATGTGTATTTTATTTAACACTCGTTCGAATAATTTGCCAAGTTCTGAAAGTAGCGTACGAATTACGAATTGGGAATCGAAATATCTCTCTTAGCAGTCTTGAGAATCGTTACTAGTCTACCATTTTTCCAACTAGTTGGAAAATCCCCGCATAGAACACAAGAGTTGAATAGGTCAATGAACGTAGAATTGAGAGAATTTTTTACAACTGTTCTTAGTACGTTACCGTGTACTCTGTCGAGTCCGGGTGCTTTATTCTTAGAAATTCTGCTAGCCACCAACGCTACATCCTCTTTTGTAACCACCCAGTCATTGGTAAGGATCGTCGTTTGTTGGATCGTCGTCTGGGAACAAGGAACTAACTATTGATTTGATTGTGTCAAGCTCTGTGAGAGTGTATCTGTCACCGTCACGGACGCTGGAGCATAGTTGGATAGCAAGAAACTTTTGTGAGGATACCCTATAAACTAATCCTCACAGAATCGCAGCCAAACTTCTTTTTACAAATCTTTGCCATGAGCTAAATTTAAAGTTTTTCAGTGCCAGTTTATAACGGTAAAACGCGGCCTTGTAAGAATTTAGCCATTCAGTTTTTAGCTCTGCTGGGGCTTTTTGAGTATGCTTTCTTAAGCAAAGTACGACTCGCTTTAACCTATCTAGTTTTAGACTCCACTACGGTACACCAGCTCTAGAATTTGAGCGAACCCGGTTTAAACCATTCTGGCTAGATTCGAGGATCAGCCTGGTCAGCTTATCAATGGAGACGTCTATAAAATTAGGATCGTGACACTTAGCTCTACGTGGAAGATAAGTAGGAAGTAGGTCACTGACAGCTGAGTTCAGCTTGACAGGATCTATGCGTTTGACATCGAGGATACGCTTAGGGATCGGAACCGATCGAAGTTTTTTGACGATTAAATCAGAACGTATAAGTCTGGGGCATCTTTCAATCACCTCGGGAATAACTTTTCAGTTAGAAATTTTTCTAGCTCAATTTTGTGATGCTAATGTGACATCGGTATTTAAATTATCTTGGTGACTAGCAAAGGTGAAAGGTAGATCAGGCTTATTTACAACAAATAAGTCATTTTCGCTCACGTCGGTCTGGAAGGAATGCCGAAGCGGCAATTTTGCGTTAAAATCTTTTGCTATAATAATCGGGACGCCACTTAGTTCGTCCAAAGCTTTATGTAGATGTTGTAGATGAATACGAACATCCTCGCTTGGTGGCTAATAAACGCCGACGATACTCAACGAGGTGTTTCCAATTGTGATCATAGATACGACAGTGCAGTAACTAGTTAAATAACTGAGTGTAACTACTCCGACGGACTTCGCGCTGTTGTAAACAATAGCCGAGAAATACCGCATAGAAGTGAATGCGGTGGTCCTGTTGAAGAGCAAGGTCGCACCAGCGAGCCTATACCCTGAACCAGAACTATACACCTATGGCTGCTGGGTCTATGTCATTGTCGGAAGAAAAGCTCATGACTTCCAAGGTCGCAGCACGAGAACGCTGAAGATTCACTTGCGCAATCCTGAAAATCACAAAGCGCCCTCACTGTCCATAATCGGTATAAGATATCTTGGCGTCAAGCCTCTTTAAGTACACCGGACAGTTGTTAGAAGACGCCTTGTTTTTTATCACACCGCCTTAATGGCCATATCTTATGCAATTAGCGCTTATAGGGTCTCATGCGGTTTTTGGGCAATCTTTTGTTTCGTGCTTTCCAGCACAATTACCGCACTGAAGGTCGCTCTTGAAGTCACCTTGTTGATGACCGAACTTCTGGCACTTGAAGCATCTTAAGACGGTTGGCTATTAGGTACTTTCGTACCTTCGAAGTTGCTTTAGCGCGTGTGTGTACATAAATATACGGAGAATAATCTTGTACGTGATTTTAGTGTAAACAAGTGTGTAAAGCTATCCGCGGACTTTATCTAATCTTAATTAGTGTAAGTGTTTTTATTAAATATTATTAGATTTAATTAGTTCGGTTAATTTACAAGTGTACATATTTCTAGTATAAGTAAAACATATTTTTAGTCGTTTAAATAAATTAGTAGTCAATAATAAAATTCGTTACAATAGGTAACGCTGTTCGCGCTGCTAACATATGCGGCGTATCTATCCATTTTTAGCTTAATATTAAATTTGGTAATCCAGTTAACATTTTTTTGCGATTTATTCTTGCGAGTCGAGATTACCTATACCTATTTTATTTTCTTACCTGCTTTAATGGTGTAAACTTCAAGAACAAACACTACCTATATTTTTACAATACGAAGTAATAGAGATCGACAAGCGCTTTACACGACTGACACGATTACTGATCGTGTCGAGGTGGGAGTGTGATCAATGATTTTGTTCATTAATAACGAGTAATTTGCTTCTTATTTGCTGAGATTGATGAATCATTATCATTGAAAAAAGAATGGAATTCATTAATATTATGTACAGATCATTGATATTTCATTACAAAAACAATGAACGAATTGAGTGGTACAATGAATAAATTCTTTAGTATTATGAAACTGATCTATTGCTACTATGAATACCATAGGTACCTACTTTAAATCAATGAATGGTATTCTGTGTATTGATGATCGTATTTCATAATAATAATGATCGCCATCATCAAACAATGAATAATATTTCATTGGAACAATGAAAAAGTTCATTGCAGCAATGAACAGAAGTCAAAGATTAACATTCATTGATATTATGAACGACTTTTCGTTCAGTGTAGGTACCTACGTAGAGATAAATCGCATAACAATTTGTTATTATAATTATTCGTTGTATAGGTAATATTTTATTTTAACATATTTTTTCTTGTTACTTTCAAACTTTCTTAAAGTTATAAAGTTTAAAAATTATTCTGAAAACGAACAATTAGAATTAGGTAGGTATGTCAAAAAGTTGAAAATTTCTCGAAATTAACGAGACATAGGTAACTGTCGTGGAATTGACCTAGGTATTTAAAAAACAAAGAAAGATAATAGGTATATGTTTTACGCAAGCGCTAGTTTTATTTATTTATTAAATATGTAGATATTTAACCTGTTTAAAAAATTAAATACGCTAAGTCCCGTTTTTAAATGTGTTTTTTTAAAAGCTACAATCAAAAACCAATAATTTTATTACATCATTTTTTTTGGAACTAGAATAAATAACTTTTTATAAGAAACGCGGCAAAGTTCTTCCTGCCACATCGTTATACATATAACAGAGAGAGATAGCTCTGCAAATGAAAAGATCAATTGCAATATTTACAAAATTTTGATGAAAAAGTTATTACGTCTCTAGAAGAAACTTTAAATTATATATCTAATAACTAACAACTTAGTGGATTCTTTTCCTAATACAAGCATAATACTTCGTATTTCATTAACAATGCCGGTATCTGTTGCTAATATTGACGTACTTTTAGTTGAGCAAAAGTACTGAATTCAGTAGGTACTTACGAATGTACTGACTTATTCGGCAACTGAATGCGCCTATAGCAACTGATGACGACGCTAAAAACTTCTTAAATAATTAATTAAGTTAGTGTAAAGGCAAATACACAATTTATTTATTATTAATCAAAATCATTAAATTTAGTATAAATCACATTGATTAAAATGAAAGCCCCGTAACTTAAATCATTTCAAGCTAAGTTATAGCGTTGATTGAAAATCAACGGTTCTATAGGTAGGTATATAGTGTTGATTATGACTATACCTAAATATAGGTAGGTATAGTAGGTATAACTAATAATAAAATATTTTATAATTGATATGACACTGTAAAACCAATGGGTAATATTTATTTCCACTATAAAGAAAATGTATTCAATATACCTATACCTAAACACAGTATTGTTATTATTAGATAAATAGATACCCAGCAGTTAATTTATCATATCAAAAATATTAGATTTTTCTCAGCATACCTACTGCAAGGCGCTCAGAATTGTATGTACAGACCCGTCTGTAGATAGAAAATTATAATATCTTAACTGCAAAAATTACTTAAGAAAATAAGAATAAAACACTGGGAGAGAAAATTAAAAGTAGGTATATCCGATAGAGTAAATACAAGACAAAAAACGGTTATAAAAGTGACGATAAGAAATTAAATTAAAGAAGATAAATAAATGTATGGAAATGTATTAAATAGAATTCTAAACAATAAAATCGGCATTACACTTAAAGTAACTATAGAATAAGAGCATAACCCGCATAGATAGACAAAACATAAAAACAAAAAAAAACAGTGATAAAATGTTTAGATTCGCTCAAAAAAAAACGAATTATACAAACAAAAGGAAAGATTACAAGACCCGACGAGAAATCGTTATTGGATGTTTGAGACCTAAGAGAGCTCTCATTGGCTACACGATGCTTTGTAATATGCCGCCATTTTGGGTTGTGGCTCTACGCGTCAATACTATTGGATTGTGCTTATGTAAGCGTTTCCTTGACCTATAAACATCCGCTATTACTACTGCCGCCCTTTTTTTTTAAAAATTATGGCGACGCATCGTGTAGGTACAACTTTTTCGTTGTGACAAATTATAGGTGTTATAACATGTAAGATTATCACGTTTTATTTGTGTCTGGTTATTAACAGATAAAGTTTATAATAGCAATCATGGTTTTATTCGTCACGTACCAAAAGATAATACCTAAAACCATGATAATTATTTTGTCTATAAGAATTTAAATCAAATTACGTTAATTCAGATGATTTAATTTTTTTCAATTTATCGCTTCTGTTAGGTAGGTACATTATTACCTACTAGGTACTGAACCGATTTTATTGATTAAAAAAAAAACTAAAAACGCCTGTGTGTGTGTGTAGGCATATTTCAAATAAAATCTTTCGAATTGGATCTACATTTCCAACCTACACGTTTATTTTAAATATAAAAACAAGCTAGAGACTCCCTTAAAGTTTTTAATTCGTTTCGTCATGGATGAATGTCCTCAATTTTTGTATTATTTGAACCACTTTAACTTGATATTGTATCACCATTTAAACATGTCAATAAAAAAAATGTTTATCCCTAAAACACGATGCGACTGTGTCGGGTGACGATTTTCGATGCCTTTGTTACGGCACTGGGAATGCGATGATATTTGCCTACCATTTTTCTGTCTGGGATGCTAACGTATTTCTATAATCGAAATTTGGATGCCCTCTATTAAAAATGGTAACATGAATTCTATATGAGAAGATTTCAGATGAGTGGGGTAGGTCAATAAAGTTTTTATGAAAAGTTTGCATATTTTTCAAATGGCTGTTTGCAATCCTAAAAACGCGTAATTTTTGTATGACAAAATTTTGAATTCAATCACACCTTTATTTAGTTTTCCATAAGTGGCACTTAATTGTAAAAATGTTTCTAAAGCATAGGATTCTTTTAGGACTAAGGTACCTATATGAAAATAGTATATTGAAAAACCAATGTCAGAATGAGACTCACGAAGATCAGGTTGAAGTGCGGCAAAAAGAACTGACATGTGTTTTTCATACTATTTTTTTCGAATTTCGTTTGGCATTTCGCATACATTTACCTTTGTTTGTGTTTTTTTTAAATTGTGTTGGCAATTCTGAGTTTTGACAATTCGAATATGAAATTTCAAAATTTTGGTTTCTGAATTGCATAAAAAAGGATGTGAAAATGAAATCTGAAAGTATGAGTTGTAAAAGAATTAACAAATAAATCTTTAGATAATTTGATGCTAACAAAAATTCGCTATGCATAAGAGTTTATTAAAAGCTTGTTCATTTTGTTCTAATTTATAAACTATAACCTTTAATAAATAACGAAATTAACTGTAATGTAAAGTAAAATAACTTTTATCAATCAAAAACTAAGTTTACTGTCAGATAGGGTTTACAGTGTTGCAAACTTAATTTTTTTTAACTACTAAAGAAGTACCGAAAGAAAGTCTGTTCCCGTATCGTACTATTAAAACTCCAAAAAATCATTAGCACGACACATATTTTCACTAAATGCGGTGCTGAGGGTATCAGAAATTTATTATAATTTGATGGTTTAATGATTTAATTGATAAAACAGTATGGGTAAAATGCTTAACTAACTTAAACAGGACTTTCGTCAAAAATGGTAATATTCAGCATGTGTGTTTTAGTACTTTTGTGGCGAGAGTGTTGTGCTAGATTCGCAAAGTTAGTACATTTCAATTTCGATTTAAAGAGAATGCGATTTTTTAAATGTTAACGCTACGACACTGCGCAAGTTTCGGTTTTCTCTTTTATTATTTTCCAGTGGCGGCTGGTGCTCAATGTTGCAATCTCCCTCATTTCATTATTAAAACTTAAAAAAAAATGGATAGGTATTTTATATGAATTTATTTACCTTTGGAATTCCTAAGCAAAATGAACCGTTACATATTAGCAATTGTAAATTAATAATAAAATTATTTTTAGAAGTTTTTTGAAGAATCATTGACCTAAGCACCTAATGGAGAAGCTGTTACTGTTATTTTTTATTTCTTTATTTTTTCCGTCAATCTACACAAGTTCTTGGCTTGGCTATTCCTAAATTATTTAGAACACAAACCTACCATTTCTTTTTAGGTCACCCATTTGGTTTTTTGTCGCTTTCGACTCTATTATCACTCTAGTTATATATTTTTAATCTATTCTTCTGTCTTACCAATGCTATTCTTGAAGTGCTATACTTTACATCTTTACATTCGTTTGCCTATTTTAATATTGGATTGGTTTTTAAGGTCTATCCCAGGCAGCACACTGACGTCATATGACGACATTGACACGTCTTAATGACGTCTCTTACGTAATTATGACGTCAATAATGTGCTGCCTGGGTATCTTACTTTTGTTTATTATTGTAACACGATGCCGTCTGTGCACCTAACTATTTATTTGTATGATTTTCGTAGATACAGTACTTCTTGTCTTATTTAACTGTATTTGTTTTATTTCATTGTGTTGGGATCCATTAAGCGTTATTTCTAGTTTTTGTAGAGTCCAATAGATATATCTATATTCTTTCTATTTATCTTGTCAAAAGCCAGTCTAAAATCCACATGGAAACTCGGAATGAAACGAAGTAAAGGGATGGTTTTTTTTTAAGACTCAAGGTGCTAATGTCGAGCGGCAACAAGTAGACCAGTCTGATGGGGCTCAACGCTACCTGCCATGTTTATCTAGTTTCTTTGCTTGGGTGTGTGAAGTTACCGCTGCGTATGATTTTGATTGTAACTTGTGATGCTTTTATAATCAAGATAAGGTACACATACTTAAGTTTAGTCTAGTTAAACGTTTCTTTACAAGTCGTTTTCGAGTGGTCATACACTATTGAACTAAATCGTGTCTCTGGGGCGGAAT
The DNA here is from genome assembly GCA_035610365.1 of Aquatica leii. Classification (NCBI taxonomy): domain Eukaryota; kingdom Metazoa; phylum Arthropoda; class Insecta; order Coleoptera; family Lampyridae; genus Aquatica; species Aquatica leii. Next base: position 13,427,867 of record CM069437.1, on the reverse strand, counting down.
GGAAAAGTACCCCATTCCACGTCCCATTATTTTGATCTGACATTTCGTTTATATTAGATTTGTAGGTACCTTATTTATTTTGATTTCAGATGGTTTGAGTATATAAGAGAAGGACAAATAGGCAGTCTTGGTCTACTGAGGCAATGAATAATACTGTGCTTTGCAAATATTCAATTATGTTGAATTCAAAAATCATTGCATGTAAGCGACAGGTCAGCTCACTAACTTCGACCGAAAGGGGCAAAACCGTAATTCGCCTGATTCGTATCTCTCTAAATACATGCCCTCAAAGTTAATTTTGCCGAGAAAAAAAATCAGAAAGAGTTTGAGCTGGTATTGCCTCTAGGGAGTTGAGCTGATATACACAGCACTGAATGGATGACTGCCGGGTTGTTTTTGCTATGGTTTAAAAAATTTGTGACATTTTCTAAGGCCTCAAAGGCTTCTAGTTCTTTTTATATTAGAAGGTCACTCAACTCACAATAAGAACTTAGAGATTATAGACTACGCAAGAAAAAATAGCGTTCTGTTTCTGTTTTTACCACTTCAGTGTTCACACAGACTTCAACCACTTGATGTGGCTTTCATGAAACCCCTAGAATCTTCATTACACTGATGAGCTTCAAAAGTGGTTACGTAGAAACCTAGAGAAAGTTGTAACGTTGTTTCAAATTTCAACTGCATTCAAGACTGTCATGAATGGGTTTTAAGGTAGATAAATTTGGACAACTGAACCAACCAATTTGAGCGAGAGGAAAAAGGAAAAAGAACAATTAGAATCGTCTTCATCTCGCTCTCTAATCAAAAAAGACGATCCTTTCAGATTGGGTGATAAAACTGACAATGACAACTGCATTTCATGTTTTACCTGAAATTTTATTGCCTATTCTTAAAGTCAGAGGAACTGAAAAAACGACGAATGGAAAAAAAGGGAAAACCGTTGTCTTAACAGACTCACCATACAAACGACAGTTGGAGGCTACAATGAAACAAAACATGAACTACTCGAAGTCTTTCGCATCGTCTTTATCTATCATTCTGTTGACCACTCTCGTGTCTTCATCGCCTCTTGGTAACTTTTGGACTCGGTAGATGACCTCATTTATTTTTGTCAAAATGGCGTAAAGGCTTTCTCATTGTCTCTGTAATTTTTGAGATAATTATTTTTTTTGTTGTGGGTTGTGCAACCAAACTAGGTCACCAGGTTAAAACTTTCCTTCACTGGCCCTTACGTCATATTGGTCTTTCATTCTGTCACTGGCGATTTGAATGTTCTTTCAGATACTATCATAGATAATCTGCATTCTCTTCTTGAGTTGGCTGACGTAGTCATCCCCAAGAACGTCAAACTGAAGATTGCATGGTAACCTTATCTCACGTTCAAATATTGCACAAGTAGAAATTTACACGGTAGTCGATTTGCCTTTAGAAACAGATGTAAATATTGCTTCTAGTCTCGTTGGTGTTTGCAGACCACTTAGTGAGATACTTCCCCATCGTTTTATTTATTTGATTGAGGATGGAAAGGTGTAGTCCTGTTTTTTTTTTTTTTATTCTTAGCATTTGACAAATGTTTTGGAACAAGGCAGATTCGAAGTTACGCCACTCATCTGAATGAAGCTCCAAAAAAAACCCCAAAGCGGCATAAAAATTTTGTCACCAACACATCCGCAACAGTTGTGGCTTCTTGATTCGGTATCGCGTATCCTTCTGTTCATTTGATGAAATAATGCATGGCCACTAAAATATACTTGTTACATTGTTCCGTTTCTGGGAATAGGTTTGCGATGTCAATTGCTATTCTTTTGAATAGACTTCCGACGTTGTACTGTTGCATAAGAGCCTTGTGCTTTCCAATTGGCCCGTCAGACGCGAAAAATTACATTTGCGGCACCACTTCTTTACATCTTTTTTGCAGTTTACCTAATAGAACCTGTCCTTGACCTTTTCAAGCTTCTTCTTTACACGGAAGTCTCCTTCAGAAGTTCCGTCATCAAAATGCTGCAATACTTCTGACACTCGGCACCACTAGCTGTAGTTTCCTCTCGGTGCCATCGTCGCTTTCTAGAAATCACTTGAAAAGACCATTTTCTAATTTCATGGAGTTCCACTGTGCCCAATATACTTTCATAGTTGTACTTTGCCAGCTGATTTTTCCCAAGTTAGTCTTTTTCCATTCGCGTTGTAATTTATTATCAACTGTAGTTCCAGATCACTCTCTTGTTCTTGACGTAGTTGAGCTGGTTACCAATTATCTTCGATCGCCGTTGTCCTGCAAACTATTCTAGTTGAGAACAATTATCATAGTTAACCGGGCATGGTCGTCTAGTTCCAGCACGATGTTTTGTATCAAAATCGTACTCCTGCAATAGTTCAATTTATCTCACAACTTGTCTTTCCGGATTTCGAAATTGAAGAAGCCATTTCAGAGCATCATGGTCAGTTCGCAGAAAAAAATTTCCGTCTATATAAGCATTTGTGAAAATGTTCAACGGACTTGACAACAGCTAACAGTTCTCCTCTAGTTACAGAATAATTCTTCTCAGGCTTCGACAAGATTTTACTGAAGTATCCGATCACCCTCGCTTGTCCATTTTGGATTTGAGATAGAATACCTTCTATTGCGAGGTTTCTAGCATCAGTGTCTAACACAAACTTGCCTTCTGCTTGAGGATAGCTCACAATATCGATGTCGTTACTAGAGACTGCTTCAACTTTTGAAAGGCTTTATTACAGTCGTTGTTTCAAGTAAAATCGCGTCTTTTTTTGGTAAGTCTTGTAAGCAGTTTTGCAATGTTGGCGAATCCCAGCACGAATCTGAGAAAATACGTGCACAATTCGAGAAAACTGCGAAGTTCGTGTTTATTCTTTGGTATTGGCTAATCTTGGTCTGCATTAATTTTATCTGAGTCGACCATCACTCCCAATATACCAGGTACGTCTTCTAAGACAGTTTTCGCAAAATCGTCTTTATCAAACGATCGAAAGTCGCAGGAGTGTTGCACAATTCAAAGCGCATAACCGAAAATTGCCGTAAACCGGTTCCAATCGTGGCCAAGGAAAGCCGCCTCGGATGTTGTCGGATTGGTTGAGCATCGTCAGTATTGATTTTGTGTTTTACGACGTCAGTTCTTCCTTTCGAGTTATCATCCATTGCAAACACGTCGTGGTACTGCTGGATTGTTTCTTGACTTGACTTGACTCGCGCTGGTCAAAGTCTTGACACGCTAAAGTCACTATTTCCAGTAACTGTTGAAGACACTGATGAGTATTTAACAATGTTTGCACATTTCAGAATGTGAGACATCGACGTATATTCTCCTATCACAGTATTCTTTCTCAAAGTTATATGGTTTGGACTGGTAATCATAATTCTAACTGGTATTACGTTTTTGATCTTCACAAATATATTTTATTTTTGGTCGGTTTGATGCTACGAATGGAAGATCGTCACCATAATTTATCCCTGAATTGGGACTGTTTTGCCAGTTGCTGTTTTTAATTGTATTGTGTTTGGTGTTATTCTTCTATATTCTCGAACTACATGTAGGTGCATTATTGTTTTTGTCGCGCTTGTGTCTACCAATAGTTCAACTCCTCGTCCATTGATCGTGCCATCAACATAGATGCTGTTTAGGGAGTTATAGTTGGCGATGCAGCGTGGATGGTGATCTCCGGGACATGGTTGTTGGAGGTCAACTTTTGCTGCTTTTGGACGACCTCTACTAGTTTTTCCGATGGCTCTTGTGTTCTTGGTTTGGGACAAAGGCGTCGAATGTGACCCAGTTCACCGCAGTTCCAACATCTAGAGCCTCGACGTACACCACGTCACGTTATACTCATCGAACTAGCTCTTCAACGCTTTCCTGCCTTTCTTCTTGATTCTCTACCATATTACAAGCACAATGACTACTTCGATGAGACGCATGCTTTGCCGCTTCAAACTCTTAGGTCGAGCTAGTCATAGCGTTTTTTATGTATTTCTGTCCCTTAAACTTTCAACCAAAGTTTTTACTGCCAGTTGTTCCACGAAGGTTTGAAGACTTTCTGTCCACTTTTGACAACGATTCTTTACCTGCGCGTGGTACACCTGTTGAAGATGGGCGTTTCCATATCGCATCTCCAGACATTTGTTGGCAATCAGGGATAGTCTGTAAGATGTTTATTGTTTCTCCTCGGAGGGCAACAATCAAAGAAGTGGCTTTCTCTTGGCTGTTCTATCCATTGGCCATTGCAACAGCTTCATATTATTTGTAGTACCTCGACCACGGTGTCTTGCCATCAAACGTTGGCGGTGCAATCTGTATTCTTGGTGTTACTTTACGATCGTTTTTGGAGTCACATGGAAGTTTCCATCAATTTCTCTTCAATTAGATACTTTAGATGTTTCTGCTAGTTCTTCTTGAATTTTCATCTCTAAACTAATGGAATATTTTTGTAGTTATTTATGATCTCTTCAAGCGTTCGTAAATTTTCGTCTTATTTAATAACATTTTATTTAAAAAAAATCTAATATTCCGCTAAACATATTGGCACTTTGAAAACGCGTAACTGGCATTCACTCGCCAAATAAAAATACACACAAATTTGAATTGTTTTTGAAACGCCACCCTGTAGTAAAAATACTACGTATGATAAAACTATAAATTAGTACGGAAGGTAGAAAAGTTGTCATTGGATTTAATGACAGCGAAAGTCAATGATCTATTGACAAGTAACGCTGTCAAAATCGCAACTATAAAATAAGCTAATAAATGTCGGTATAATTGTGAAAAACAGCATCAAAACTAGAGGACAACTGTTTCGTTTTTTAGAACTCGTCAGCGCTAAGATACAGCGATACGTTTTCACTATACCGACAGACAACAAATAATAAAAGACTACGGTTGTCTGTCAACAAAAGCTAATATGAACAACTTAAATTTAGGCATACGCCAAGAGCAGAACCCAAGAATCCGAACCTAACCCAATCACAAAAACACTTAACAAAAGAAAAAACGTAAACAAAAGGTGTTTTTCCAGTTCGTTAAGTATTACCAATTGTGTGTTTAAAAGTCTGAATGATACTTTCAAGAAACAAATAAACTCCAATCAACAGAAGAAGATGTGTCAGACAAAAGTACTCGTTGCAAAGTCGACAGTAGTCGAAACGCTAACAAAGCAAGAAAAATCAACGCAGTCCCATAGAGATTACCAAACGACAATCCAAAACAAATCAAGAGAAAAAGAAGAAGTATAGAAAAAAAAAGTTTCGATCACGATCAAGGACAACGCTCCCAAATCTTTTGAAACCATATATAAGTACAAATCTCACCCATAATTCCCAAAAACGAATAAAACTCAAGAAGTAAAAACAAAAACCAAGTAAGACTATCTAACATATTTTGAATGGTAATATGCAGATTTAGAAAAAGAATACCTAGTCAAGACAAAAAAAAAGAAAATTGTCACAAAAAGTTGTCAAGAGATATTGAGATTGTTCCACCAAAAACCAAGCTAAGAAAAACAAAACGAACAAAGAAATCCTAAAAAAAACAATAAAAAAAAATGTAACTACCTAAGTCTAAAAAGGCAAGAGAAGTAGGTACCTGAGAAAGAAAAGAAACATAGCTCCAGTGAACACTAAAGAGAGAAAAAACAGAAAGTGTTCCAGCAACTAAGCAATATATAAAGATAAGACCAGAAGTAGATGTCTGATTTGGTACGTAGAAGAACGAAAAGAGACCATTGAACCGCCCAAAATAGTATAGCGGAATAAGAAACTTAAACAAAACGAAAAAAATTAAAACCAAAGTGAGAGTTCTACTAGTGACTTACCAGTTTTAAGATGACCGACTATTAAGCGGATATAACTATATACAGACAGAAAGGTAGTCTGTTCCGAAGTAAGATGGTTAAGAAATAAAACTAAATTACTAGAAACTTAAGCAGAAAGAATTTCTGTACAACGTTGGTGAAAGGCATCGAAAAACAAGTAGAGCAAAAGAAAGACTCAAAAACAAATGGTTTTTACTTAAAAAAACATGAAAACGAGAGTGCCAAGAAAAACAAAAAGTGAAAATTATGGAGGAAAACGGAAAAATAAAAGAAAAGACACACAAAACCTTAACGGTACAAATATAAAACACTTTCAGGTTTTATTAAGTTTTCCATATTTGTCAAATCGAAGCTTAACATACATTCGTATTCTTGTCTAAAGTCGACATTGAAAGATGAATTTCTCAAAAGATTTCAATTTTGTTTTAAATAAAAGTACAAAAATTTGAAAATGTTTCTAATTAATTTAAAGTCGCATAAAACATGTAATGTATAAAGATTTCGATTCTCTTTTTCGGCGTTGCTGAATAGATTTTTGTTAAATTTGATCTGTGCTTTGTTAGCACAAATGTAACGAAGTCGGAATAAATAGGTACAATAAGAAATACAAATATAAATACAAAGAAGTTTAATGGACAATCGCAAAGGCTAATCTTTATGTGGTACATGCCGACTTGATAACATTGTTAGAAATTAAAGTGCCGATATTTTGTGTGTTACTGTAGGCACCGACAAGACACCAGGTTCGGACTGGTGTCGCAGTGTTAACAAAAATTTGGAAACTGTTTTCAATTATATTAAACTTAAACGATTGAATTAAAATGGGCTTTACTTGAATTTAATTACTTCGAGGTTAGCGAGAAAATTAATTTATATGCGTTTTTACTTCGCTCTTCTACAATTACAAATTCCATTACGTTATATAAGTAGGTACCTTTTTTGATCTTCCGGATTGAACTGTCTCCGAAATTTGAGTACATGGTTATAAGAGCGTTAACTTTTATTAAATTGTATAAAGTGAATAGGTAAGGTAGATAATTGTCTTGTTCTTCGACTTTAATTGTTGCTGCGACGACATAACCAAATCGTGATAAACACAAGTTTTTGATTAAAAAATGTAACTAAAAAAAATCCTAAGCAAACAAAAAAGAGTTTACTCACTGTGATTTTGTGAAGATAATTGTGGTATAGGTACAAGAAGATGGTTGATCAAGGTTTCGTTTAACGGATGTTAGTGTGTAGATCAAAATGAGCAAAAACTAATTTTTTGTCTTGTTTCAGTCATACATCAACTCTGGCGGTGTATATTTTACATAGTTTACTAAGTATATAGGTACTTATGTACTTAATCATTTATAATAATTTGTATTAACTCTCGTTATTTCAATTTCTTCCCCCGGGATACAAAAAAATGTTTAAGCCGGACCTGCTCGCAAACTTAAGCAAACCCCTTACCCCTATAGCTTAGTATGCTTCAGTCGTGTACGAGTCATGGACGCGTCTTTGATTTTTCTTTTAATTTTTGCCTAAAATTTTGCAATAATTTCGAACATTAGTGCGTGGTGCGATTACAGCGAATCGTTTTTACTTAAAATCAATGTATAAATTCGATAACGTTTAAATAAGTGCGTATTTTTTGGAGTCGTTGATGAGGATGTTCGAAAGCTTTAAGAGTTCATGAAAACGCTAATCGGTGAGTTTGACTTTAAAAATTTAAATCCGTGGTGCGATACAAGCATTTTCCTTTAATTTTCCGTGATTTTTATTGATACGGCGTTTAAGAACAGAAGACGTAGAAACTCGAGGAACAATGGCGGTTAAGCGTGGGTTTCAAAATGGCGCAATTTCGGTTGAACAGCTTCGTCAAAAAATGTTGATTTTTTAAGCCATTAAGAGTTTTTGCGTTTACTAAAAGTTTACTGAGGTAAATTAATTTTCTAGCGTATTATCGTATGTTTTTCAAGTAAATTAATGGTCTTTTAACGTTAGGGGTGTGAGATTATAATTAAAATCGCGCCTTTTTAACGAATGTTCGGTACATAGCCTCGTCAAGAAAATTTTTAGTGATGTGTAATTCTGTTATATGATCGTCAGTGGTCTACGCTGATATCGTTTACCTACCCAGGGCGAGATTTTTCATTTTAATTTAAAAGTTGACTAGGATAAATTAATTGACTCGCGTATTATCGTACGTTTTGAAGTACAATTTTTAAACGTTAGGGGTTCGAGATTATAATGGCGTCTCTTTAGGCTTCGTCAGAAAAAATTTAGTGATAAATGCGCGATCGTGTACCTAATCAGGATGAGTTTTTGAAATTTTTAAAAGTTTACTGGAATAAACAAGTCGCGTATCGTGCGTTCTTAAGTTAAACTATTCGTTGGTGGTCAAAATTATAATTAAAATGGCGCGCGTTTAAGCAATGACCGTTACCCTACATAACCCCCTCAGAAAAAAATGTATAGATGCGTGTTCGTGTACCTAATTAAGGTGAGTTTTTGCATTTCTCAAAAGTTTACTTGAATTACCTAATTCCGTTGCGTAACTTTTTTCTTCCTCGTCTTGTAACGTTGGGGTTTGAGCGTATATTTAAAATTTCGCGCTAACTAAGGGAAATGTTTGCATTTTAACGAAAAGTTTATTGGAATAAATTAATTCTATTTTGTGTTATTAACTGTTATAGGCCGAAGATCAGAAAAATGGTGGTGAGAGATGCATGATAGCCGGGGTGAGTTTTTGCATTTTTTTATATGTTTTCCAGTGGCGGCTAGTGGTCAATCATACAAAAGTGTCATTAAAAAAAACTTAATTATTGCAAAAAGTCTAAATTCCTACAGTAACGTGGTTTATATTTAAGGAGATTTTTCAATGCTTAGCACCGAAGAAGTATTTCTTGTGTATTTTGCGAAAAAAAAGTATGCAGAAAACCTCTAGTCTTTGAAGCAATTATTTTTTTTAAAATTTATTTATTAATATTTCTAATTAATAGTTTTAAATAAATTGTTCTTTTTTAACGTATCTTTTTTATTTTGTGACTTTTAAAGTACAGTACTAGTCCGGAAAATTCAATTTTCCTGCGCGTTAACCAGCAGGAAAATGTTGTTTTTAAGACAATTTTCAAAAAAATTAAATAGAACATCTTTCTTATTCATTTTTTTGGAGGATCATTGACCAAATAACTTAATAGAGAAGCCGCCACTGATGTTTACTGTGTTTATGTTGCTTGTTGTGTACCTACTTTTTAAATTTTTTTTTGTTTTTCATAATGAAATATTAACAAACTTTTTAACTTTTATTTAAAAATGTTTACTAGAAACCATTTGCATTTTGTCAAAAAATTTTGCTTTTTTAAGTACTGATTCCTTAGTAGAAAAGGAAATCTTTTTTTTTATATACCATGGCTTGGTTTGATTCAGTAAGTTTAAATGTGGTGGGGTATAAGGACGCGTAAATCTAAACGTTGATATCTTAATATTGTGTTCGCATAAAGTAGCATTTTTACATTTGATGTTTTTTCTAAATTATTTCTATTTATGTATTTAATAAATTTATATATATTCACAAAAGCTATTCTTTTAATTAGCTTATAGTTTAGTTTGGAATACTTTTTTAATACATTTTTTATTGTTAATCATTACCAAGCTTATATAATAATATTTTTTGTTGTAAAAGTAACTGTACGTTATAAATAATTAATCAAGCTTAAAATATTGAAATTTAGAAAATTTTGAAATAGTTGAAGAAAAAAATTATTCTGCTCTTAGGTACTTGTTTACTTTTAAAATTTTACGTTAAATTCTGTCCTTGTTTTTTTTTATTTTCTTTTATGACAACGTGTACGTCTTGGTCATCACTTTATTGGGCCAATTGTTGTAATTCTGTCATTATTTTCTTTCAAACCTACAACTAATTCTGTCCTTGTTTATTTTTATTTTTTTTTACGACAACGTGTACCTACTGAGCATCTTTTATTGAGCCAATTACTGTAACTTTGTCATTATTTTCTATTAAACCTACTACTAAATCTGTCCTCGTTTTTTTTTTTAATTTTTTTTACGACAACGTGTACCTACTGGGCATCATTTTATTGAGCCAATTACTGTAAGTTTGTCCTTATTTTCTTTTAAATCTACGTCTAAATCTGTCCTTGTTTTTTTTTAATTCTTTCTTCGACTACGTGTAGTTACTGGTCATCATTTTCTTGGGCCAATTACTGAAACTCTGTCATTATTTTCTTTTAAACCTACAATTAATTCTGTCCTTGTTTATTTTTATTTTTTTTTACGACAACGTGTACCTACTGGGCATCTTTTATTGAGCCAATTACTGTAACTTTGACATTATTTTTTTTTAAACCTACAACTAATTCTGTCCTTGTTTATTTTTATTTTTTTTTACGACAACGTGTACCTACTGGGCATCTTTTATTGAGCCAATTACTGTAACTTTGTCATTATTTTCTATAAAACCTACTACTAAATCTGTCCTCGTTTTTTTTTTTTTAATTTTTTTTACGACAACGTGTACCTACTGGTCATCATTTTATTGAGCCAATTACTGTAACTTTGTCATTATTTTCTTTTAAACTTACAACTAATTCTGTCCTTGTTTATTTTTATTTTTTTTTTACGACAACGTGTACCTACTGAGCATCTTTTATTGAGCCAATTACTGTAACTTTGTCATTATTTTTTTTTAAACCTACAACTAATTATGTCCTTGTTTATTTTTATTTTTTTTTACGACAACGTGTACCTACTGGTCATCATTTTCTTGGGCCAATTACTGCATTTTGCAATACTTTACATTGAAAATTCTACGATATATTACGTCTTCGATTTTTTTTTTATTTTTTTTTACAACTGTCACATTGGGCTAATTACTGCATTTTGCAATACTTTACATTGAAAATTCTACTATATATTACGTCTTCGATTTTTTTTATTTTTTTTTACAACTGTCACATTATTGGGCCAATTACTGCATTTTGCAATACTTTACATTAAAAATTCTACGATATATTACGTCTTCGATTTTTTTTTTATTTTTTTTTACAACTGTCACATTATTGGGCCAATTACTGCATTTTGCAATACTTTACTTTGAAAATTCTACGATATATTACGTCTTCGATTTTTTTTTTATTTTTTTTTACAACTGTCACATTATTGGGCCAATTACTGCATTTTGCAATACTTTACTTTGAAAATTCTACGATATATTACGTCTTCGGTTTTTTATTTTTTACAACTGTTACATTATTGGGGCAATTCCTGCATTTTGCAATACTTTACATTGAAAATTCTACGATATATTACGTCTTCAATTTTTTTTATTTTTTTACAACCGTCACATTATTGGGCCAATTACTGCATTTTGCAATACTTTACATTGAAAATTCTACGATATATTACGTCTTCGATTTTTTAAAATTTTTTTACAACTGTCACATTATTGGGCCAATTACTGCATTTTGCAATACTTTACATTGAAAATTCTACGATATATTACGTCTTCGATTTTTTTTTTATTTTTTTTTACAACTGTCACATTATTGGGCCAATTACTGCATTTTGCAATACTTTACATTGAAAATTCTACGATATATTACGTCTTCGATTTTTTTTAAATTTTTTTTACAGCTGTCACATTATTGGGCCAATTACTGCATTTTGCAATACTTTACATTGAAAATTCTACGATATATTACGTCTTCAATTTTTTGTAAATTTTTTTTTACAACCGTCACATTATTGGGCCAATTACTGCATTTTGCAATACTTTACATTGAAAATTCTACGATATATTACGTCTTCGATTTTTTTAAAATTTTTTTTTACAACTGTCACATTGGGCCAATTACTGCATTTTGCAATACTTTACATTGAAAATTTTACGATATATTACGTCTTCGATTTTTTTTTATTTTTTTTTACAACTGTCACATTATTGGGCCAATTACTGCATTTTGCAATACTTTACTTTGAAAATTCTACTATATATTACGTCTTCAATTTTTTTTTTATTTTTTTTACAACTGTCACATTATTGGGCCAATTACTGCATTTTGCAATACTTTACATTGAAAATTCTACGATATATTACGTCTTCGATTTTTTTATTTTTTTACAACTGTCACATTATTGGGCCAATTACTGCATTTTGCAATACTTTACATTGAAAATTCTACGATATATTACGTCTTCGATTTTTTTTTATTTTTTTTTACAACTTTCACATTATTGTGCCAATTATTGCATTTTTGTCATACTTTACATTAAAAATTCTATGATATATTACGTGGTCGATTGTTTTAACAACAACTTACACATTATTGGGCCAATTACTGCATTTTGCAATACTTTACATTGAAAATTCTACGATATATTACGTCGTCGATTTTTTTTAATTTTTTTTACAACTGTCTCATTATTGGGCCAATTACTGCATTTTCGCCATACTTTACATTAAAAATTCTACAATATATTACGTCTTCGATTTTTTTTAAATTTTTTTTTACAACTGTCACATTGGGCCAATTACTGCATTTTGCAATACTTTACATTGAAAATTTTACGATATATTACGTCTTCGATTTTTTTTTTATTTTTTTTTACAACTGTCACATTATTGGGCCAATTACTGCATTTTGCAATACTTTACTTTGAAAATTCTACTATATATTACGTCTTCAATTTTTTTTTTATTTTTTTTTTACAACTGTCACATTATTGGGCCAATTACTGCATTTTGCAATACTTTACATTGAAAATTCTACGATATATTACGTCTTCGATTTTTTTTTTATTTTTTTTACAACTGTCACATTATTGGGCCAATTACTGCATTTTGCAATACTTTACATTGAAAATTCTACGATATATTACGTCTTCGATTTTTTTTTTATTTTTTTTTACAACTTTCACATTATTGTGCCAATTATTGCATTTTTGCCATACTTTACATTAAAAATTCTATGATATATTACGTCGTCGATTTTTTTTTTAACTACAACTTACACATTATTGGGCCAATTACTGCATTTTGCAATACTTTACATTGAAAATTCTACGATATATTACGTCGTCGATTTTTTTTAATTTTTTTTACAACTGTCACATTATTGGGCCAATTACTGCATTTTCGCCATACTTTACATTAAAAATTCTACGATGTATTACGTCTTCGATTTTTTTTTATTTTTTTTTACAACTGTCACATTATTGGGCCAATTACTGCATTTTTGCCATACTTTACATTGAAAATTCTACGATATATTACGTCTTCGATTTTTTTTTAATTTTTTTTTTACAACTGTCACATTATTGGACCAATTACTGCATTTTGCAATACTTTACATTGAAAGTTCTACGATATATTACGTCTTCGGTTTTTTTTAATTTTTTTTTTACAACTGTCACATTATTGGGCCAATTACTGCATTTTGCAATACTTTACATTGAAAATTCTACGATATATTACGTCTACGATTTTTTTTAAATTTTTTTTACAACTGTCACATTATTGGGCTAATTACTGCATTTTTGCCATACTTTACATTAAAAATTCTACGATATATTACGTCTATGATTTTTTTAAAATTTCTTTTGCAACTTACACGTTATTGGGCCAATTACTGCATTTTGCAATACTTTACATTGAAAATTCTACGATATATTACGTCTTCGATTTTTTTTTTATTTTTTTTTTACAACTGTCACATTATTGGGCCAATTACTGCATTTTTGCCATACTTTACATTAAAAATTCTACGATATATTACGTCGTCGATTTTTTTTAATTTTTTTTACAACTGTCACATTATTGGGCCAATTACTGCATTTTCGCCATACTTTACATTAAAAATTCTACGATGTATTACGTCTTCGATTTTTTTTATTTTTTTTTACAACTGTCACATTATTGGGCCAATTACTGCATTTTTGCCATACTTTACATTGAAAATTCTACGATATATTAAGTCTTCGATTTTTTTTTAATTTTTTTTTACAACTGTCACATTATTGGACCAATTACTGCATTTTGCAATACTTTACATTGAAAGTTCTACGATATATTACGTCTTCGGTTTTTTTTAATTTTTTTTTACAACTGTCACATTATTGGGCCAATTACTGCATTTTGCAATACTTTACATTGAAAATTCTACGATATATTACGTCTTCGATTTTTTTTTTATTTTTTTTACAACTGTCACATTATTGGGCCAATTACTGCATTTTTGCCATACTTTACATTAAAAATTCTACGATATATTACGTCTTCGATTTTTTTTTAATTTTTTTTTACAACTGTCACATTATTGGACCAATTACTGCATTTTGCAATACTTTACATTGAAAATTCTACGATATATTACGTCTTCGATTTTTTTTTTATTTTTTTTTACAACTGTCACATTATTGGGCCACATACTGCATTTTTGCCATACTTTACATTGAAAATTCTACGATATATTACGTCTTCGATTTTTTTTTTATTTTTTTTTACAACTGTCACATTATTGGGCCAATTACTGCATTTTGCAATACTTTACATTGAAAATTCTACGATATATTACGTCTTCGATTTTTTTTAATTTTTTTTACAACTGTCACATTATTGGGCCAATTACTGCATTTTGCAATACTTTACATTGAAAATTCTACGATATATTACGTCTTCGATTTTTTTTTTATTTTTTTTACAACCGTCACATTATTGGGCCAATTACTGCATTTTGCAATACTTTACATTGAAAATTCTAGGATATATTACGTCTTCGATTTTTTTTTACAACTGTCACATTGGGCCAATTACTGCATTTTGCAATACTTTACATTGAAAATTCTACTATATATTACGTCTTCGATTTTTTATTTTTACAACTGTCACATTATTGGGCCAATTACTGCATTTTGCAATACTTTACTTTGAAAATTCTACGATATATTACGTCTTCGATTTTTTTATTTTTTTACAACTGTCACATTATTGGGCCAATTACTGCATTTTGCAATACTTTACATTGAAAATTCTACGATATATTACGTCTTCGATTTTTTTTAAATTTTTTTTACTACTGTCACATTATTGGGCCAATTACTGCATTTTGCAATACTTTACATTGAAAATTCTACGATATATTACGTCTTCAATTTTTTTTAAATTTTTTTTTACAACCGTCACATTATTGGGCCAATTACTGCATTTTGCAATACTTTACATTGAAAATTCTACGATATATTACGTCTTCGATTTTTTTTAAATTTTTTTTACTACTGTCACATTATTGGGCCAATTACTGCATTTTGCAATACTTTACATTGAAAATTCTACGATATATTACGTCTTCGATTTTTTTTAAATTTTTTTTACTACTGTCACATTATTGGGCCAATTACTGCATTTTGCAATACTTTACATTGAAAATTCTACGATATATTACGTCTTCAATTTTTTTTAAATTTTTTTTTACAACCGTCACATTATTGGGCCAATTACTGCATTTTGCAATACTTTACATTGAAAATTCTACGATATATTACGTCTTCGATTTTTTTTAAATTTTTTTTTACAACTGTCACATTATTGGGCCAATTACTGCATTTTGCTATACTTTACATTAAAAGTTCTACGATATATTACGTCTACGATTTTTTTTAAATTTTTTTTACAACTGTCACATTATTGGGCTAATTACTGCATTTTTGCCATACTTTACATTAAAAATTCTATGATATAATACGTCGTCGATTTTTTTTAACTACAACTGTCACATTATTGGGCTAATTACTGCATTTTTGCCATACTTTACATTAAAAATTCTATGATATATTACGTCGTCGATTTTTTTTAACTACAACTTACACATTATTGGGCCAATTACTGCATTTTTGCAATACTTTACATTGAAAATTCTACGATATATTACGTCTTCGATTTTTTTTTAATTTTTTTTACAACTGTCACATTATTGGGCCAATTACTGCATTTTTGCCATACTTTACATTGAAAATTCTACGATATATTACGTCTTCGATTTTTTTTTTATTTTTTTTTACAACTGTCACATTATTGGGCCAATTACTGCATTTTGCAATACTTTACATTGAAAATTCTACGATATATTACGTCTTCGATTTTTTTTTTATTTTTTTTTACAACTGTCACATTATTGGGCCAATTACTGCATTTTTGCCATACTTTACATTGAAAATTCTACGATATATTACGTTTTCGGTTTTTTTTTAAATTTTTTTTACAACTGTCACATTATTGGGCCAATTACTGCATTTTGCAATACTTTACATTGAAAATTCTACGATATATTACGTCTTCGATTTTTTTTTTATTTTTTTTTACAACTGTCACATTATTGGACCAATTACTGCATTTTGCAATACTTTACATTGAAAATTCTACGATATATTACGTCTTCGATTTTTTTTTAATTTTTTTTTACAACTGTCACATTATTGGGCCAATTACTGCATTTTTGCCATACTTTACATTGAAAATTCTACGATATATTACGTCTTCGATTTTTTTTTTATTTTTTTTTACAACTGTCACATTATTGGACCAATTACTGCATTTTGTAATACTTTACATTGAAAATTCTACGATATATTACGTCTTCGATTTTTTTTTTATTTTTTTTTACAACTGTCACATTATTGGGCCAATTACTGCATTTTGCTATACTTTACATTAAAAATTCTACGATATATTACGTCTTCGATTTTTTTTAAATTTTTTTTTACAACTGTCACATTATTGGGCCAATTACTGCATTTTTGCCATACTTTACATTGAAAATTTTACGGTATATTACGTCTTCGATTTTTTTTTTATTTTTTTTTACAACTGTCACATTATTGGACCAATTACTGCATTTTGCAATACTTTACATTGAAAATTCTACGATATATTACGTCTTCGATTTTTTTTTGTTTTTACAACTGTCACATTATTGGACCAATTACTGCATTTTGCAATACTTTACATTCAAATTTCTACGATATATTACGTCTTCGATTTTTTTAAATTTTTTTACAACTGTCACATTATTGGGCCAATTACTGCATTTTGCCATACTTTACATTGAAAATTCTACGATATATTACGTCTTCGATTTTTTATTTTTTTACAACTGTCACATTATTGGGCCAATTACTGCATTTTTGCCATACTTTACATTGAAAATTCTACGATATATTACGTCTTCGATTTTTTTATTTTTTACAACTGTCACATTATTGGGCCAATTACTGCATTTTGCCATACTTTATATTGAAAATTCTACGATATACTACGTCTTCGATTTTTTATTTTTTTTACAACTGTCACATTATTGGGCCAATTACTGCATTTTGCCATACTTTACATTGAAAATTCTACGATATATTACGTCTTCGATTTTTTAAATTTTTTTACAACTGTCACATTATTGGGCCAATTACTGCATTTTTGCCATACTTTACATTGAAAATTCTACGATATATTACGTCTTCGATTTTTTTATTTTTTTACAACTGTCACATTATTGGACCAATTACTGCATTTTGCCATACTTTACATTGAAAATTCTACGATATATTACGTCTTCGATTTTTTATTTTTTTACAACTGTCACATTATTGGGCCAATTACTGCATTTTGCCATACTTTACATTGAAAATTCTACGATATATTACGTCTTCGATTTTCTTTTTATTTTTTTACAACTGTCACATTATTGGGCCAATTACTGCATTTTGCCATACTTTACATTGAAAATTCTACGATATATTACGTCTTCGATTTTTTTTTTATTTTATTTACAACTGTCACATTATTGGGCCAATTACTGCATTTTTTCCAATACTTTACATTGAAAATTCTACGATATATTACGTCTTCGATTTTTTATTTTTTACAACTGTCACATTATTGGGCCAATTACTGCATTTTTGCCATACTTTACATTGAAAATTCTACGATATATTACGTTTTCGGTTTTTAAATTTTTTTACAACTGTCACATTATTGGGCCAATTACTGCATTTTGCAATACTTTACATTGAAAATTCTACGATATATTACGTCTTCGATTTTTTATTTTTTTAAAACTGTCACATTATTGGACCAATTACTGCATTTTGCAATACTTTACATTGAAAATTCTACGATATATTACGTCTTCGATTTTTTTATTTTTTTACAACTGTCACATTATTGGGCCAATTACTGCATTTTTGCCATACTTTACATTGAAAATTCTACGATATATTACGTCTTCGATTTTTTTATTTTTTTACAACTGTCACATTATTGGACCAATTACTGCATTTTGCAATACTTTACATTGAAAATTCTACGATATATTACGTCTTCGATTTTTTTATTTTTTTACAACTGTCACATTATTGGGCCAATTACTGCATTTTGCTATACTTTACATTAAAAATTCTACGATATATTACGTCTTCGATTTTTTTATTTTTTACAACTGTCACATTATTGGACCAATTACTGCATTTTGCAATACTTTACATTGAAAATTCTACGATATATTACGTCTTCGATTTTTTTATTTTTTTACAACTGTCACATTATTGGGCCAATTACTGCATTTTGCCATACTTTACATTGAAAATTCTACGATATATTACGTCTTCGATTTTTTATTTTTTTTACAACTGTCACATTATTGGACCAATTACTGCATTTTGCAATACTTTACATTGAAAATTCTACGATATATTACGTCTTCGATTTTTTTATTTTTTTACAACTGTCACATTATTGGGCCAATTACTGCATTTTGCCATACTTTACATTGAAAATTTTACGATATATTACGTCTTCGATTTTTTTATTTTTTACAACTGTCACATTATTGGACCAAATACTGCATTTTGCAATACTTTACATTGAAAATTCTACGATATATTACGTCTTCGATTTTTTTTTTATTTTTTTTTACAACTGTCACATTATTGGACCAATTACTGCATTTTTGCCATACTTTACATTGAAAATTCTACGATATATTACGTCTTCGATTTTTTTTTATTTTTTTTTTACAACTGTCACATTATTGGGCCAATTACTGCATTTTTGCCATACTTTACATTGAAAATTCTACGATATATTATGTCTTCGATTTTTTATTTTTTACAACTGTCACATTATTGGGCCAATTACTGCATTTTTGCCATACTTTACATTGAAAATTCTACGATATATTACGTCTTCGATTTTTTTAAATTTTTTTACAACTGTCACATTATTGGGCCAATTACTGCATTTTGCCATACTTTACATTGAAAATTCTACGATATACTACGTCTTCGATTTTTTATTTTTTTACAACTGTCACATTATTGGACCAAATACTGCATTTTGCAATACTTTACATTGAAAATTCTACGATATATTACGTCTTCGATTTTTTTTTTATTTTTTTTTACAACTGTCACATTATTGGACCAATTACTGCATTTTGCAATACTTTACATTGAAAATTCTACGATATATTACGTCTTCGATTTTTTTTTTATTTTTTTTTACAACTGTCACATTATTGGGCCAATTACTGCATTTTTGCCATACTTTACATTGAAAATTCTACGATATATTACGTCTTCGATTTTTTTTTTATTTTTTTTTACAACTGTCACATTATTGGGCCAATTACTGCATTTTTGCCATACTTTACATTGAAAATTCTACGATATATTACGTCTTCGATTTTTTAATTTTTTTACAACTGTCACATTATTGGACCAATTACTGCATTTTGCAATACTTTACATTGAAAATTCTACGATCGATTACGTCTTCGATTTTTTATTTTTTTACAACTGTCACATTATTGGGCCAATTACTGCATTTTGCCATACTTTACATTGAAAATTCTACGATATATTACGTCTTCGATTTTTTAATTTTTTTACAACTGTCACATTATTGGGCCAATTACTGCATTTTTGCCATACTTTACATTGAAAATTCTACGATATATTACGTCTTCGATTTTTTTTAAATTTTTTTTTACAACTGTCACATTATTGGACCAATTACTGCATTTTGCAATACTTTACATTGAAAATTCTACGATCGATTACGTCTTCGATTTTTTTTTTATTTTTTTTTACAACTGTCACATTATTGGGCCAATTACTGCATTTTTGCCATACTTTACATTGAAAATTCTACGATATATTACGTCTTCGATTTTTTTTTAATTTTTTTACAACTGTCACATTATTGGGCCAATTACTGCATTTTTGCCATACTTTACATTGAAAATTCTACGATATATTACGTCTTCGATTTTTTTTAAATTTTTTTTTACAACTGTCACATTATTGGACCAATTACTGCATTTTGCAATACTTTACATTGAAAATTCTACGATCGATTACGTCTTCGATTTTTTTTTTATTTTTTTTTACAACTGTCACATTATTGGGCCAATTACTGCATTTTTGCCATACTTTACATTGAAAATTCTACGATATATTACGTCTTTGAGTTTGTTTATTTTTTTTTTCAACTGTCACATTATTGGGCCAATTACTGCATTTTTGCCATACTTTACATTGAAAATTCTACGATATATTACGTCCTCGATTTTTAATTTTTTTTACAACTGTCACATTATTGGGCCAATTACTGCATTTTTGCCATACTTTACATTGAAAATTCTACGATATATTACGTCTTCGATTTTTTTTTATTTTTTTTTACAACTGTCACATTATTGGACCAATTACTGCATTTTTGCCATACTTTACATTGAAAATTCTACGATATATTACGTCTTCGATTTTTTTTTTATTTTTTTTTACAACTGTCACATTATTGGGCCAATTACTGCATTTTTGCCATACTTTACATTGAAAATTCTACGATATATTACGTCTTCGATTTTTTTTTTATTTTTTTTTACAACTGTCACATTATTGGGCCAATTACTGCATTTTGCAATACTTTACATTGAAAATTCTACGATATACGTCTTCGATTTTTTTTAAATTTTTTTGTTACAACTGTCACATTATTGGGCCAATTTCTGCATTTTTTCCATACTTTACATTAAAAATTCTACGATATATTACGTCTTCGATTTTTTTTTACAACTGTCACATTATTGGGTCAATTACTGCATTTTGCCATACTTTACATTGAAAATTCTACGATATATTACGTTTTCGGTTTTTAAATTTTTACAACTGTCACATTATTGGGCCAATTACTGCATTTTGCAATACTTTACATTGAAAATTCTACGATATATTACGTCTTCGATTTTTTTTTTATTTTTTTACAACTGTCACATTATTGGACCAATTACTGCATTTTGCAATACTTTACATTGAAAATTCTACGATATATTACGTCTTCGATTTTTTTTAATTTTTTACAACTGTCACATTATTGGGCCAATTACTGCATTTTGCCATACTTTACATTGAAAATTCTACGATATATTACGTCTTCAATTTTTTTATTTTTTTTTACAACTGTCACATTATTGGACCAATTACTGCATTTTGCAATACTTTACATTGAAAATTCTACGATATATTACGTCTTCGATTTTTTTATTTTTTTACAACTGTCACATTATTGGGCCAATTACTGCATTTTGCTATACTTTATATTAAAAATTCTACGATATATTACGTCTTCGATTTTTTTATTTTTTTACAACTGTCACATTATTGGACCAATTACTGCATTTTGCAATACTTTACATTGAAAATTCTACGATATATTACGTCTTCGATTTTTTTATTTTTTTTACAACTGTCACATTATTGGGCCAATTACTGCATTTTGCCATACTTTACATTGAAAATTCTACGATATATTACGTCTTCGATTTTTTATTTTTTTACAACTGTCACATTATTGGACCAATTACTGCATTTTGCAATACTTTACATTGAAAATTCTACGATATATTACGTCTTCGATTTTTTTTATTTTTTTACAACTGTCACATTATTGGGCCAATTACTGCATTTTGCCATACTTTACATTGAAAATTTTACGATATATTACGTCTTCGATTTTTTTATTTTTTTACAACTGTCACATTATTGGACCAAATACTGCATTTTGCAATACTTTACATTGAAAATTCTACGATATATTACGTCTTCGATTTTTTTTTATTTTTTACAACTGTCACATTATTGGACCAATTACTGCATTTTGCAATACTTTACATTGAAAATTCTACGATATATTACGTCTTCGATTTTTTAATTTTTTTACAACTGTCACATTATTGGGCCAATTACTGCATTTTGCCATACTTTACATTGAAAATTCTACGATATATTACGTCTTCGATTTTTTTTATTTTTTACAACTGTCACATTATTGGGCCAATTACTGCATTTTTGCCATACTTTACATTGAAAATTCTACGATATATTACGTCTTCGATTTTTTTAAATTTTTTTACAACTGTCACATTATTGGGCCAATTACTGCATTTTGCCATACTTTACATTGAAAATTCTACGATATACTACGTCTTCGATTTTTTTTATTTTTTTTTACAACTGTCACATTATTGGGCCAATTACTGCATTTTGCCATACTTTACATTGAAAATTCTACGATATATTACGTCTTCGATTTTTTAATTTTTTTACAACTGTCACATTATTGGGCCAATTACTGCATTTTTGCCATACTTTACTTTGAAAATTCTACGATATATTACGTCTTCGATTTTTTTTTAATTTTTTTTTACAACTGTCACATTATTGGACCAATTACTGCATTTTGCAATACTTTACATTGAAAATTCTACGATCGATTACGTCTTCGATTTTTTTTTATTTTTTTTTACAACTGTCACATTATTGGGCCAATTACTGCATTTTTGCCATACTTTACATTGAAAATTCTACGATATATTACGTCTTCGATTTTTTTTATTTTTTTACAACTGTCACATTATTGGGCCAATTACTGCATTTTTGCCATACTTTACATTGAAAATTCTACGATATATTACGTCTTCGATTTTTTATTTTTTACAACTGTCACATTATTGGACCAATTACTGCATTTTGCAATACTTTACATTGAAAATTCTACTATATATTACGTCTTCGATTTTTATTTTTTTACAACTGTCACATTATTGGGCCAATTACTGCATTTTTGCCATACTTTACATTGAAAATTCTACGATATATTACGTCTTCGATTTTTTTAATTTTTTCACAACTGTCACATTATTGGACCAATTACTGCATTTTGCAATACTTTACATTGAAAATTCTACGATATATTACGTCTTCGATTTTTTTTTTATTTTTTTTACAACTGTCACATTATTGGGCCAATTACTGCATTTTGCTATACTTTACATTAAAAATTCTACGATATATTACGTCTTCGATTTTTTTTTTATTTTTTTTTACAACTGTCACATTATTGGGCCAATTACTGCATTTTTGCCATACTTTACATTGAAAATTCTACGATATATTACGTCTTCGATTTTTTTTAAATTTTTTTTTACAACTGTCACATTATTGGACCAATTACTGCATTTTGCAATACTTTACATTGAAAATTCTATGATATATTACGTCTTCGATTTTTTTTTTATTTTTTTTTACAACTGTCACATTATTGGGCCAATTACTGCATTTTTGCCATTCTTTACATTGAAAATTCTACGATATATTACGTCTTCGATTTTTTTTTAAATTTTTTTTGACAACTGTCACATTATTGGGCCAATTACTGCATTTTTGCCATACTTTACATTGAAAATTCTACGATATATTACGTCTTCGAATTTTTTTTACCACTGTCACATTATTGGGCCAATTACTGCATTTTTGCCATACTTTACATTGAAAATTCTCCGATATGTTACCTCTTCGATTTTTTTTTTATTTTATTTACAACTGTCACATTATTGGGCCAATTACTGCATTTTTTCCATACTTTACATTGAAAATTCTACGATATATTACGTCATCGATTTTTTTTTACAACTGTCACATTATTGGCTCAATTACTGCATTTTGCAATACTTTACATTGAAAATTCTACTATATATTACGTCTTCGATTTTTTTATTTTTTTTACAACTGTCACATTATTGGGCCAATTTCTGCATTTTTTCCATACTTTACATTAAAAATTCTACGATATATTACGTCTTCGATTTTTTTTTACAACTGTCACATTATTGGGTCAATTACTGCATTTTGCAATACTTTACATTTTACATTGAAAATTCTACGATATACGTCTTCGATTTTTTTTAAATTTTTTTGTTACAACTGTCACATTATTGGGCCAATTACTGCATTTTGCAATACTTTACATTGAAAATTCTACGATATATTACGTCTTCGATTTTTTTTAAATTTTTTTTTACAACTGTTACATTATTAGGCCAATTACTGCATTTTTGCCATTGTTTACATTAAAAATTCTAGGAGAATATAGGATATATTTTACCAGTTTTTAAACGTATTAAGTCACCCACTAAGTATCAGGTAATTTCATTCCTTTTTGCGAACTATTTACTGGCGTATACTTTTTGTTTCAGCGTTTCGTCCAACAAAATGTCGAAGGACCGGTTTTGTACGACAACTTTGTTTTGGTCAGTGGCTTTCGTGAACTTTAATTATTTGTCGAACTTTCAAAACTTTAAACTATGACTGTAAACTCGCGAGTGTAAGTGCAACATTACCACCGATTCCACTCCCAAGGATATAGGATATATTTTACCAGTTTTTAAACGTATTAAGTCACCCACTAAGTATCAGGTAATTTCATTCCTTTTTGCGAACTATTTACTGGCGTATACTTTTTGTTTCAGCGTTTCGTCCAACAAAATGTCGAAGGACCGGTTTTGTACGACAACTTTGTTTTGGTCAGTGGCTTTCGTGAACTTTAATTATTTGTCGAACTTTCAAAACTTTAAACTATGACTGTAAACTCGCGAGTGTAAGTGCAACATTACCACCGATTCCACTCCCAAGGATATAGGATATATTTTACCAGTTTTAAACGTATTAAGTCACCCACTAAGTATCAGGTAATTTCATTCCTTTTTGCGAACTATTTACTGGCGTATACTTTTTGTTTCAGCGTTTCGTCCAACAAAATGTCGAAGGACCGGTTTTGTACGACAACTTTGTTTTGGTCAGTGGCTTTCGTGAACTTTAATTATTTGTCGAACTTTCAAAACTTTAAACTATGACTGTAAACTCGCGAGTGTAAGTGCAACATTACCACCGATTCCACTCCCAAGGATATAGGATATATTTTACCAGTTTTTAAACGTATTAAGTCACCCACTAAGTATCAGGTAATTTCATTCCTTTTTGCGAACTATTTACTGGCGTATACTTTTTGTTTCAGCGTTTCGTCCAACAAAATGTCGAAGGACCGGTTTTGTACGACAACTTTGTTTTGGTCAGTGGCTTTCGTGAACTTTAATTATTTGTCGAACTTTCAAAACTTTAAACTATGACTGTAAACTCGCGAGTGTAAGTGCAACATTACCACCGATTCCACTCCCAAGGATATAGGATATATTTTACTAGTTTTTAAACGTATTAAGTCACCCACTAAGTATCAGGTAATTTCATTCCTTTTTGCGAAGTATTTACTGGCGTATACTTTTTGTTTCAGCGTTTCGTTCAACCAAATATCGAAGGACCGGTTTTGTACGACAACTTTGTTTTGGTCAGTGGCTTTCGTGAACTTTAATTATTTGTCGAACTTTCAAAACTTTAGACTATGACTATAAACTTGCGAGTGTAAGTGCAACATTACCACCGATTCCACTCCCAAGGATATAGGATATATTTTACCAGTTTTTAAACGTATTAAGTCACCCACTAAGTATCAGGTAATTTCATTCCTTTTGCGAACTATTTACTGGCGTATACTTTTTGTTTCAGCGTTTCGTCCAACAAAATGTCGAAGGACCGGTTTTGTACGACAACTTTGTTTTGGTCAGTGGCTTTCGTGAACTTTAATTATTTGTCGAACTTTCAAAACTTTAGACTATGACTATAAACTTGCGAGTGTAAGTGCAACATTACCACCGATTCCACTCCCAAGGATATAGGATATATTTTACCAGTTTTTAAACGTATTAAGTCACCCACTAAGTATCAGGTAATTTCATTCCTTTTTGCGAACTATTTACTGGCGTATACTTTTTGTTTCAGCGTTTCGTCCAACAAAATGTCGAAGGACCGGTTTTGTACGACAACTTTGTTTTGGTCAGTGGCTTTCGTGAACTTTAATTATTTGTCGAACTTTCAAAACTTTAGACTATGACTATAAACTTGCGAGTGTAAGTGCAACATTACCACCGATTCCACTCCCAAGGATATAGGATATATTTTACCAGTTTTTAAACGTATTAAGTCACCCACTAAGTATCAGGTAATTTCATTCCTTTTTGCGAACTATTTACTGGCGTATACTTTTTGTTTCAGCGTTTCGTCCAACAAAATGTCGAAGGACCGGTTTTGTACGACAACTTTGTTTTGGTCAGTGGCTTTCGTGAACTTTAATTATTTGTCGAACTTTCAAAACTTTAAACTATGACTGTAAACTCGCGAGTGTAAGTGCAACATTACCACCGATTCCACTCCCAAGGATATAGGATATATTTTACCAGTTTTTAAACGTATTAAGTCACCCACTAAGTATCAGGTAATTTCATTCCTTTTGCGAACTATTTACTGGCGTATACTTTTTGTTTCAGCGTTTCGTCCAACAAAATGTCGAAGGACCGGTTTTGTACGACAACTTTGTTTTGGTCAGTGGCTTTCGTGAACTTTAATTATTTGTCGAACTTTCAAAACTTTAAACTATGACTGTAAACTCGCGAGTGTAAGTGCAACATTACCACCGATTCCACTCCCAAGGATATAGGATATATTTTACCAGTTTTTAAACGTATTAAGTCACCCACTAAGTATCAGGTAATTTCATTCCTTTTTGCGAAGTATTTACTGGCGTATACTTTTGTTTCAGCGTTTCGTTCAACCAAATATCGAAGGACCGGTTTTGTACGACAACTTTGTTTTGGTCAGTGGCTTTCGTGAACTTTAATTATTTGTCGAACTTTCAAAACTTTAGACTATGACTATAAACTTGCGAGTGTAAGTGCAACATTACCACCGATTCCACTCCCAAGGATATAGGATATATTTTACCAGTTTTTAAACGTATTAAGTCACCCACTAAGTATCAGGTAATTTCATTCCTTTTGCGAACTATTTACTGGCGTATACTTTTTGTTTCAGCGTTTCGTCCAACAAAATGTCGAAGGACCGGTTTTGTACGACAACTTTGTTTTGGTCAGTGGCTTTCGTGAACTTTAATTATTTGTCGAACTTTCAAAACTTTAGACTATGACTATAAACTTGCGAGTGTAAGTGCAACATTACCACCGATTCCACTCCCAAGGATATAGGATATATTTTACCAGTTTTTAAACGTATTAAGTCACCCACTAAGTATCAGGTAATTTCATTCCTTTTTGCGAACTATTTACTGGCGTATACTTTTTGTTTCAGCGTTTCGTCCAACAAAATGTCGAAGGACCGGTTTTGTACGACAACTTTGTTTTGGTCAGTGGCTTTCGTGAACTTTAATTATTTGTCGAACTTTCAAAACTTTAGACTATGACTATAAACTTGCGAGTGTAAGTGCAACATTACCACCGATTCCACTCCCAAGGATATAGGATATATTTTACCAGTTTTTAAACGTATTAAGTCACCCACTAAGTATCAGGTAATTTCATTCCTTTTTGCGAACTATTTACTGGCGTATACTTTTTGTTTCAGCGTTTCGTTCAACCAAATATCGAAGGACCGGTTTTGTACGACAACCTTGTTAGCTCTGCGACGTATAGACGAATGCTGGTTGTTAATTGTTTTGGGGAGGTCGACGTACCGTTTACATCATTGGATAATTATTTGGTGAGATCAAGTAATTAAATCAATTTGTTTTTTTTTAAGTTCGTTGATACATTTCATTGATCTTCTTTGGTTTAATGTTATTTTCATCACTGCTTTTAAGTTTCTGCTTTTTTCTATTTGTTGACAAAGATAATGTTCCTTTGCCTTTGTCAATAATATTTAACTTAAGCTTTCTTCTACAATACTGCATAACCTATTTGTTTTTTGTGCTATTGTTTCATTTGTGCTCTACTTTACTTTTACCAATAATTTTTTAATATATTTTTTAGGTACAGTTCATTGAGCCCCTTACTGCATTTTTGCCATACTTTACATTAAAAACTCTACGATATATTACGTCTTCGATTTTTAAAAATTTTTTTTTTACAACTGTCACATTATTGGGCCAATTACTGAATTTTTGCCATACTTTACATTAAAAATTCTATGATATAATACGTCGTCGATTTTTTTTAACTACAACTGTCACATTATTGGGCTAATTACTGCATTTTTGCCATACTTTACATTAAAAATTCTATGATATAATACGTCGTCGATTTTTTTTAACTACAACTTACACATTATTGGGCCAATTACTGCATTTTTGCCATACTTTACATTGAAAATTCTACGATATATTACGTCTTCGATTTTTTTTTTATTTTTTTTACAACTGTCACATTATTGGGCCAATTACTGCATTTTTGCCATACTTTACATTGAAAATTCTACGATATATTACGTCTTCGATTTTTTTTTTATTTTTTTTTACAACTGTCACATTATTGGACCAATTACTGCATTTTGTAATACTTTACATTGAAAATTCTACGAGATATTACTCTTCGATTTTTTTTTTATTTTTTTTTACAACTGTCACATTATTGGGCCAATTACTGCATTTTTGCCATACTTTACATTGAAAATTCTACGATATATTACGTCTTCGATTTTTTTTTATTTTTTTTTACAACTGTCACATTATTGGGCCAATTACTGCATTTTTGCTATACTTTACATTGAAAATTCTACGATATATTACGTCTTCGGTTTTTTTTAAATTTTCTTTTACAATTGTCACATTATTGGGCCAATTACTGCATTTTGCAATACTTTACATTGAAAATTCTACGATATATTACGTCTTTGATTTTTTTTTATTTTTTTTTACAACTGTCACATTATTGGGCCAATTACTGCATTTTGCAATACTTTACATTGAAAATTCTACGATATATTACGTCTTCGATTTTTTTTTTTTTACAACTGTCACATTATTGGGCCAATTACTGCATTTTGCCATACTTTACATTGAAAATTCTACGATATATTACGTCTTCGATTTTTTTTTATTTTTACAACTGTCACATTATTGGGCCAATTACTGCATTTTTGCCATACTTTACATTGAAAATTCTACGATATATTACGTCTTCGATTTTTTTTTATTTTTTTACAACTGTCACATTATTGGACCAATTACTGCATTTTGCAATACTCTACATTGAAAATTCTACGAAATATTACGTCTTCGATTTTTTATTTTTTTTACAACTGTCACATTATTGGGCCAATTACTGCATTTTTGCCATACTTTACATTGAAAATTCTACGATATATTACGTCTTCGATTTTTTTATTTTTTACAACTGTCAGATTATTGGGCCAATTACTGCATTTTTGCCATACTTTACATTGAAAATTCTACGATATATTACGTCTTCGATTTTTTTATTTTATTTACAACTGTCACATTATTGGGCCAATTACTGCATTTTTCCATACTTTACATTGAAAATTCTACGATATATTACGTCTTCGATTTTTTTTTTTTTTACAACTGTCACATTATTGGACCAATTACTGCATTTTGCAATACTTTACATTGAAAATTCTACGATATATTACGTCTTCGATTTTTTTTTTATTTTTTTTTACAACTGTCACATTATTGGGCCAATTACTGCATTTTTGCCATACTTTACATTGAAAATTCTACGATATATTACGTCTTCGATTTTTTTTTTATTTTTTTTTACAACTGTCACATTATTGGACCAATTACTGCATTTTGCAATACTTTACATTGAAAATTCTACGATATATTACGTCTTCGATTTATTTTTTATTATTTTTTACAACTGTCACAGTATTGAGCCAATTACTGCATTTTGCAATACTTTACATTGAAAATTCTACGATATATTACGTCTTCGATTTTTTTTTAATTTTTTTTTACAACTGTCACATTATTAGGCCAATTACTGCATTTTTGCCATTGTTTACATTAAAAATTCTAGGAGAATATAGGATATATTTTACCAGTTTTTAAACGTATTAAGTCACCCACTAAGTATCAGGTAATTTCATTCCTTTTTGCGAACTATTTACTGGCGTATACTTTTTGTTTCAGCGTTTCGTCCAACAAAATGTCGAAGGACCGGTTTTGTACGACAACTTTGTTTTGGTCAGTGGCTTTCGTGAACTTTAATTATTTGTCGAACTTTCAAAACTTTAAACTATGACTGTAAACTCGCGAGTGTAAGTGCAACATTACCACCGATTCCACTCCCAAGGATATAGGATATATTTTACCAGTTTTTAAACGTATTAAGTCACCCACTAAGTATCAGGTAATTTCATTCCTTTTTGCGAACTATTTACTGGCGTATACTTTTGTTTCAGCGTTTCGTCCAACAAAATGTCGAAGGACCGGTTTTGTACGACAACTTTGTTTTGGTCAGTGGCTTTCGTGAACTTTAATTATTTGTCGAACTTTCAAAACTTTAAACTATGACTGTAAACTCGCGAGTGTAAGTGCAACATTACCACCGATTCCACTCCCAAGGATATAGGATATATTTTACCAGTTTTTAAACGTATTAAGTCACCCACTAAGTATCAGGTAATTTCATTCCTTTTTGCGAACTATTTACTGGCGTATACTTTTTGTTTCAGCGTTTCGTCCAACAAAATGTCGAAGGACCGGTTTTGTACGACAACTTTGTTTTGGTCAGTGGCTTTCGTGAACTTTAATTATTTGTCGAACTTTCAAAACTTTAAACTATGACTGTAAACTCGCGAGTGTAAGTGCAACATTACCACCGATTCCACTCCCAAGGATATAGGATATATTTTACCAGTTTTTAAACGTATTAAGTCACCCACTAAGTATCAGGTAATTTCATTCCTTTTGCGAACTATTTACTGGCGTATACTTTTTGTTTCAGCGTTTCGTCCAACAAAATGTCGAAGGACCGGTTTTGTACGACAACTTTGTTTTGGTCAGTGGCTTTCGTGAACTTTAATTATTTGTCGAACTTTCAAAACTTTAAACTATGACTGTAAACTCGCGAGTGTAAGTGCAACATTACCACCGATTCCACTCCCAAGGATATAGGATATATTTTACCAGTTTTTAAACGTATTAAGTCACCCACTAAGTATCAGGTAATTTCATTCCTTTTTGCGAAGTATTTACTGGCGTATACTTTTTGTTTCAGCGTTTCGTTCAACCAAATATCGAAGGACCGGTTTTGTACGACAACTTTGTTTTGGTCAGTGGCTTTCGTGAACTTTAATTATTTGTCGAACTTTCAAAACTTTAGACTATGACTATAAACTTGCGAGTGTAAGTGCAACATTACCACCGATTCCACTCCCAAGGATATAGGATATATTTTACCAGTTTTTAAACGTATTAAGTCACCCACTAAGTATCAGGTAATTTCATTCCTTTTTGCGAACTATTTACTGGCGTATACTTTTTGTTTCAGCGTTTCGTCCAACAAAATGTCGAAGGACCGGTTTTGTACGACAACTTTGTTTTGGTCAGTGGCTTTCGTGAACTTTAATTATTTGTCGAACTTTCAAAACTTTAGACTATGACTATAAACTTGCGAGTGTAAGTGCAACATTACCACCGATTCCACTCCCAAGGATATAGGATATATTTTACCAGTTTTTAAACGTATTAAGTCACCCACTAAGTATCAGGTAATTTCATTCCTTTTTGCGAACTATTTACTGGCGTATACTTTTTGTTTCAGCGTTTCGTCCAACAAAATGTCGAAGGACCGGTTTTGTACGACAACTTTGTTTTGGTCAGTGGCTTTCGTGAACTTTAATTATTTGTCGAACTTTCAAAACTTTAGACTATGACTATAAATCTTGCGAGTGTAAGTGCAACATTACCACCGATTCCACTCCCAAGGATATAGGATATATTTTACCAGTTTTTAAACGTATTAAGTCACCCACTAAGTATCAGGTAATTTCATTCCTTTTTGCGAACTATTTACTGGCGTATACTTTTTGTTTCAGCGTTTCGTCCAACAAAATGTCGAAGGACCGGTTTTGTACGACAACTTTGTTTTGGTCAGTGGCTTTCGTGAACTTTAATTATTTGTCGAACTTTCAAAACTTTAGACTATGACTATAAACTTGCGAGTGTAAGTGCAACATTACCACCGATTCCACTCCCAAGGATATAGGATATATTTTACCAGTTTTTAAACGTATTAAGTCACCCACTAAGTATCAGGTAATTTCATTCCTTTTTGCGAACTATTTACTGGCGTATACTTTTTGTTTCAGCGTTTCGTCCAACAAAATGTCGAAGGACCGGTTTTGTACGACAACTTTGTTTTGGTCAGTGGCTTTCGTGAACTTTAATTATTTGTCGAACTTTCAAAACTTTAAACTATGACTGTAAACTCGCGAGTGTAAGTGCAACATTACCACCGATTCCACTCCCAAGGATATAGGATATATTTTACCAGTTTTTAAACGTATTAAGTCACCCACTAAGTATCAGGTAATTTCATTCCTTTTTGCGAACTATTTACTGGCGTATACTTTTTGTTTCAGCGTTTCGTCCAACAAAATGTCGAAGGACCGGTTTTGTACGACAACTTTGTTTTGGTCAGTGGCTTTCGTGAACTTTAATTATTTGTCGAACTTTCAAAACTTTAAACTATGACTGTAAACTCGCGAGTGTAAGTGCAACATTACCACCGATTCCACTCCCAAGGATATAGGATATATTTTACCAGTTTTTAAACGTATTAAGTCACCCACTAAGTATCAGGTAATTTCATTCCTTTTTGCGAAGTATTTACTGGCGTATACTTTTTGTTTCAGCGTTTCGTTCAACCAAATATCGAAGGACCGGTTTTGTACGACAACTTTGTTTTGGTCAGTGGCTTTCGTGAACTTTAATTATTTGTCGAACTTTCAAAACTTTAGACTATGACTATAAACTTGCGAGTGTAAGTGCAACATTACCACCGATTCCACTCCCAAGGATATAGGATATATTTTACCAGTTTTTAAACGTATTAAGTCACCCACTAAGTATCAGGTAATTTCATTCCTTTTTGCGAACTATTTACTGGCGTATACTTTTTGTTTCAGCGTTTCGTCCAACAAAATGTCGAAGGACCGGTTTTGTACGACAACTTTGTTTTGGTCAGTGGCTTTCGTGAACTTTAATTATTTGTCGAACTTTCAAAACTTTAGACTATGACTATAAACTTGCGAGTGTAAGTGCAACATTACCACCGATTCCACTCCCAAGGATATAGGATATATTTTACCAGTTTTTAAACGTATTAAGTCACCCACTAAGTATCAGGTAATTTCATTCCTTTTTGCGAACTATTTACTGGCGTATACTTTTTGTTTCAGCGTTTCGTCCAACAAAATGTCGAAGGACCGGTTTTGTACGACAACTTTGTTTTGGTCAGTGGCTTTCGTGAACTTTAATTATTTGTCGAACTTTCAAAACTTTAGACTATGACTATAAACTTGCGAGTGTAAGTGCAACATTACCACCGATTCCACTCCCAAGGATATAGGATATATTTTACCAGTTTTTAAACGTATTAAGTCACCCACTAAGTATCAGGTAATTTCATTCCTTTTTGCGAACTATTTACTGGCGTATACTTTTTGTTTCAGCGTTTCGTTCAACCAAATATCGAAGGACCGGTTTTGTACGACAACCTTGTTAGCTCTGCGACGTATAGACGAATGCTGGTTGTTAATTGTTTTGGGGAGGTCGACGTACCGTTTACATCATTGGATAATTATTTGGTGAGATCAAGTAATTAAATCAATTTGTTTTTTTTTAAGTTCGTTGATACATTTCATTGATCTTCTTTGGTTTAATGTTATTTTCATCACTGCTTTTAAGTTTCTGCTTTTTTCTATTTGTTGACAAAGATAATGTTCCTTTGCCTTTGTCAATAATATTTAACTTAAGCTTTCTTCTACAATACTGCATAACCTATTTGTTTTTTGTGCTATTGTTTCATTTGTGCTCTACTTTACTTTTACCAATAATTTTTTATATATTTTTTAGGTACAGTTCATTGAGCCACTTACTGCATTTTTTCCATTGTATACATTAAAAATTCTACGATATATTACGTCCTCGATTTAAAAAAAAATTTTTTTTTACTACAACTGGAAAATTATTGGGCAAATTAATGCATTTTTGCCATTGTTTACATTAAAAATTCTACGATATATTACGTCGACAATTTTTTTTACTACAACCATCACATTATTGGGACAATTACTGCATTTTGCAATACTTTACATTAAAAATTCTACGATATAATACGTCGTTGATTTTTTTTAACTACAACTTACACATTATTGGGCCAATTACTGCATTTTTGCCATACTTTACATTGAAAATTCTACGATATATTACGTCTTCGATTTTTTTTTTATTTTTTTTACAACTGTCACATTATTGGGCCAATTACTGCATTTTGCCATACTTTACATTGAAAATTCTACGATATATTACGTCTTCGATTTTTTTTTTATTTTTTTTTACAACTGTCACATTATTGGACCAATTACTGCATTTTGTAATACTTTACATTGAAAATTCTACGAGATATTACTCTTCGATTTTTTATTTTTTTACAACTGTCACATTATTGGGCCAATTACTGCATTTTGCAATACTTTACATTGAAAATTCTACGATATATTACGTCTTCGATTTTTTATTTTTTTACAACTGTCACATTATTGGGCCAATTACTGCATTTTTGCTATACTTTACATTGAAAATTCTACGATATATTACGTCTTCGGTTTTTTTTAAATTTTCTTTTACAATTGTCACATTATTGGGCCAATTACTGCATTTTGCAATACTTTACATTGAAAATTCTACGATATATTACGTCTTTGATTTTTTTTTATTTTTACAACTGTCACATTATTGGGCCAATTACTGCATTTGCAATACTTTACATTGAAAATTCTACGATATATTACGTCTTCGATTTTTTATTTTTTTACAACTGTCACATTATTGGGCCAATTACTGCATTTTGCCATACTTTACATTGAAAATTCTACGATATATTACGTCTTCGATTTTTTTATTTTTTTACAACTGTCACATTATTGGGCCAATTACTGCATTTTGCCATACTTTACATTGAAAATTCTACGATATATTACGTCTTCGATTTTTTTATTTTTTTTACAACTGTCACATTATTGGACCAATTACTGCATTTTGCAATACTCTACATTGAAAATTCTACGAAATATTACGTCTTCGATTTTTTTATTTTTACAACTGTCACATTATTGGGCCAATTACTGCATTTTGCCATACTTTACATTGAAAATTCTACGATATATTACGTCTTCGATTTTTTTAATTTTTTTTACAACTGTCACATTATTGGGCCAATTACTGCATTTTTGCTATACTTTACATTGAAAAATTCTACGATATATTACGTCTTCGGTTTTTTTTAAATTTTCTTTTACAATTGTCACATTATTGGGCCAATTACTGCATTTTGCAATACTTTACATTGAAAATTCTACGATATATTACGTCTTCGATTTTTTTATTTTTTTTACAACTGTCACATTATTGGGCCAATTACTGCATTTTGCAATACTTTACATTGAAAATTCTACGATATATTACGTCTTCGATTTTTTTTATTTTTTACAACTGTCACATTATTGGGCCAATTACTGCATTTTGCCATACTTTACATTGAAAATTCTACGATATATTACGTCTTCGATTTTTTATTTTTTTACAACTGTCACATTATTGGGCCAATTACTGCATTTTGCCATACTTTACATTGAAAATTCTACGATATATTACGTCTTCGATTTTTTTATTTTTTACAACTGTCACATGATTGGACCAATTACTGCATTTTGCAATACTTTACATTGAAAATTCTACGATATATTACGTCTTCGATTTTTTTATTTTTACAACTGTCACATTATTGGGCCAATTACTGCATTTTGCCATACTTTACATTGAAAATTCTACGATATATTACGTCTTCGATTTTTTTATTTTTTTACAACTGTCACATTATTGGACCAATTACTGCATTTTGCAATACTTTACATTGAAAATTCTACGATATATTACGTCTTCGATTTTTTTTTTAATTTTTTTTTACAACTGTCACATTATTGGGCCAATTACTGCATTTTTGCTATACTTTACATTGAAAATTCTACGATATATTACGTCTTCGGTTTTTTTTTAATTTTTTTTTACAATTGTCACATTATTGGGCCAATTACTGCATTTTGCAATACTTTACATTGAAAATTCTACGATATATTACGTCTTCGATTTTTTTTTTATTTTTTTTTACAACTGTCACATTATTGGACCAATTACTGCATTTTGCTATACTTTACATTGAAAATTCTACGATATATTACGTCTTCGATGTTTAATTTTTTTACAATTGTCACATTATTGGGCCAATTACTGCATTTTGCAATACTTTACATTGAAAATTCTACGATATATTACGTCTTCGATTTTTTATTTTTTTACAACTGTCACATTATTGGACCAATTACTGCATTTTGCAATACTTTACATTGAAAATTCTACGATATATTACGTCTTCGATTTTTTTATTTTTTTACAACTGTCACATTATTGGGCCAATTACTGCATTTTGCAATACTTTACATTGAAAATTCTACTATATATTACGTCTTCGATTTTTTTAATTTTTTTTACAACTGTCACATTATTGGGCCAATTACTGCATTTTTGCCATACTTTACATTGAAAATTCTACGATATATTACGTCTTCGATTTTTTTTTTATTTTTTTTTACAACTGTCACATTATTGGGCAAATTAATGCATTTTTGCCATTGTTTACATTAAAAATTCTACGATATATTACGTCGACAATTTTTTTTACTACAACCATCACATTATTGGGACAATTACTGCATTTTGCAATACTTTACATTAAAAATTCTACGATATATTAAGTCTTCGATTTTTTTTTTAATTTTTTTTTACAACTGTCACATTATTGGGCCAATTTCTGCATTTTTTCCATACTTTACATTAAAAATTCTACGATATATTACGTCTTCGATTTTTTTTTACAACTGTCACATTATTGGGCCAATTTCTGCATTTTTTCCATACTTTACATTAAAAATTCTACGATATATTACGTCTTCGATTTTTTTTTACAACTGTCACATTATTGGGTCAATTACTGCATTTTGCAATACTTTACATTTTACATTGAAAATTCTACGATATACGTCTTCGATTTTTTTTAAATTTTTTTGTTACAACTGTCACATTATTGGGCCAATTACTGCATTTTTGCCATTGTTTACATTAAAAATTCTACGAGATATTACGTCTTCGATTTTTTTTATTTTTTTACAACTGTCACATTATTGGGGCAATTACTGCATTTTTGCCATACTTTAGATTGAAAATTCTACGATATATTACGTCTTCCATTTTTTTTATTTTATTTACAACTGTCACATTATTGGGCCAATTACTGCATTTTTTCCATACTTTACATTGAAAATTCTACGATATATTACGTCTTCGATTTTTTTTTTATTTTTTTTTACAACTGTCACATTATTGGGCCAATTACTGCATTTTTGCCATACTTTACATTGAAAAATTCTACGATATATTACGTCTTCGATTTTTTTATTTTTACAACTGTCCCATTATAGGGCCAATTACTGCATTTTTGCCATACTTTACATTGAAAATTCTACGATATATTACGTCTTCTGATTTTTTTATTTTTTTACAACTGTCACATTATTGGACCAATTACTGCATTTTGCAATACTTTACATTGAAAATTCTACGATATATTACGTCTTCGTTTTTTATTTTTTTACAACTGTCACATTATTGGGCCAATTACTGCATTTTTGCCATACTTTACATTGAAAATTCTACGATATATTACGTCTTCGATTTTTTTTTATTTTTTTTTACAACTGTCACATTATTGGGCCAATTACTGCATTTTTGCCATACTTTACATTGAAAATTCTACGATATATTACGTCTTCGATTTTTTTTTTTATTTTTTTTTACAACTGTCACATTATTGGGCCAATTACTGCATTTTTGCCATACTTTACATTGAAAATTCTACGATATATTACGTCTTCGATTTTTTTTTAATTTTTTTTTACAACTGTCACATTATTGGACCAATTACTGCATTTTGCAATACTTTACATTGAAAATTCTACGATATATTACGTCTTCAATTTTTTTTTTATTTTTTTTTACAACTGTCACATTATTGGGCCAATTACTGCATTTTTGCCATACTTTACATTGAAAATTCTACGATATATTACGTCTTCGATTTTTTATTTTTGTACAACTGTCACATTATTGGGCCAATTACTGCATTTTTGCCATACTTTACATTGAAAATTCTACGATATATTACGTCTTCGATTTTTTTATTTTTTACAACTGTCACATTATAGGACCTATTACTGCATAATGCAATACTTTACATTGAAAATTCTTCGTTATATTACGTCTTCGATTTTTTATTTTTTTTTACAACTGTCACATTATTGGGCCAATTACTGCATTTTTGCCATACTTTACATTGAAAATTCTACGATATATTACGTCTTCGATTTTTTATTTTTTACAACTGTCACATTATTGGACCAATTACTGCATTTTGCAATACTTTACATTGAAAATTCTACGATATATTACGTCTTCGATTTTTTTTTTATTTTTTTTTTTACAACTGTCACATTATTGGGCCAATTACTGCATTTTTGCCATACTTTACATTGAAAATTCTACGATATATTACGTCTTCGATTTTTTTTTAATTTTTTTTTACAACTGTCACATTATTGGACCAATTACTGCATTTTGCAATACTTTACATTGAAAATTCTACGATATATTACGTCTTCGATTTTTTTTTTTTACAACTGTCACATTATTGGGCCAATTACTGCATTTTTGCCATACTTTACATTGAAAATTCTACGATATATTACGTCTTCGATTTTTTTTTTATTTTTTTTTACAACTGTCACATTATTGGGCCAATTACTGCATTTTTGCCATACTTTACATTGAAAATTCTACGATATATTACGTCTTCGATTTTTTTTTTATTTTTTTTTACAACTGTCACATGATTGGACCAATTACTGCATTTTGCAATACTTTACATTGAAAATTCTACGATATATTACGTCTTCGATTTTTTTTTTATTTTACAACTGTCACATTATTGGGCCAATTACTGCATTTTTGCCATACTTTACATTGAAAATTCTACGATATATTACGTCTTCGATTTTTTTTTTATTTTTTTTTACAACTGTCACATTATTGGACCAATTACTGCATTTTGCAATACTTTACATTGAAAATTCTACGATATATTACGTCTTCGATTTTTTTAATTTTTTTACAACTGTCACATTATTGGGCCAATTACTGCATTTTGCTATACTTTACATTGAAAATTCTACGATATATTACGTCTTCGGTTTTTTAATTTTTTACAATTGTCACATTATTGGGCCAATTACTGCATTTTGCAATACTTTACATTGAAAAGTCTACGATATATTACGTCTTCGATTTTTTATTTTTTACAACTGTCACATTATTGGGCCAATTACTGCATTTTTGCCATACTTTACATTGAAAATTTTACGATATATTACGTCTTCGATTTTTTTTTTATTTTTTTTTACAACTGTCACATTATTGGACCAATTACTGCATTTTGCAATACTTTACATTGAAAATTCTACGATATATTACGTCTTCCATTTTTTATTTTTTTACAACTGTCACATTATGGGACCAATTACTGCATTTTGCAATACTTTACATTGAAAATTCTACGATATATTACGTCTTCGATTTTTTTTAAATTTTTTTTTACAACTGTCACATTATTGGGCCAATTACTGCATTTTTGCCATACTTTACATTGAAAATTCTACGATATATTACGTCTTCGATTTTTTTATTTTTTTACAACTGTCACATTATTGGGCCAATTACTGCATTTTTGCCATACTTTACATTGAAAATTCTACGATATATTACGTCTTCGATTTTTTTTAAATTTTTTTTTACAACTGTCACATTATTGGGCCAATTACTGCATTTTTGCCATACTTTACATTGAAAATTCTACGATATACTACGTCTTCGATTTTTTTTTTATTTTTTTTTTACAACTGTCACATTATTGGGCCAATTACTGCATTTTTGCCATACTTTACATTGAAAATTCTACGATATATTACGTCTTCGATTTTTTTTTAATTTTTTTTTACAACTGTCACATTATTGGGCCAATTACTGCATTTTTGCCATACTTTACATTGAAAATTCTACGATATATTACGTCTTCGATTTTTTTTAAATTTTTTTACACCTGTCACATTATTGGGCCAATTACTGCATTTTTGCCATACTTTACATTGAAAATTCTACGATATATTACGTCTTCGATTTTTTTTTTTTTACAACTGTCACATTATTGGGCCAATTACTGCATTTTTGCCATACTTTACATTGAAAATTCTACGATATATTACGTCTTCGATTTTTTTTTTATTTTATTTACAACTGTCACATTATTGGGCCAATTACTGCATTTTTTCCATACTTTACATTGAAAATTCTACGATATATTACGTCTTCGATTTTTTTTTTATTTTTTTTTACAACTGTCACATTATTGGGCCAATTACTGCATTTTTGCCATACTTTACATTGACAATTCTACGATATATTACGTTTTCGGTTTTTTTTTAAATTTTTTTTACAACTGTCACATTATTGGGCCAATTACTGCATTTTGCAATACTTTACATTGAAAATTCTACGATATATTACGTCTTCGATTTTTTTTTTTATTTTTTTTTACAACTGTCACATTATTGGACCAATTACTGCATTTTGCAATACTTTACATTGAAAATTCTACGATATATTACGTCTTCGATTTTTTTTTAATTTTTTTTTACAACTGTCACATTATTGGGCCAATTACTGCATTTTTGCCATACTTTACATTGAAAATTCTACGATATATTACGTCTTCGATTTTTTTTTTATTTTTTTTTACAACTGTCACATTATTGGACCAATTACTGCATTTTGCAATACTTTACATTGAAAATTCTACGATATATTACGTCTTCGATTTTTTTTTTATTTTTTTTTACAACTGTCACATTATTGGGCCAATTACTGCATTTTGCTATACTTTACATTAAAAATTCTACGATATATTACGTCTTCGATTTTTTTTTTATTTTTTTTTACAACTGTCACATTATTGGACCAATTACTGCATTTTGCAATACTTTACATTGAAAATTCTACGATATATTACGTCTTCGATTTTTTTTTATTTTTTACAACTGTCACATTATTGGGCCAATTACTGCATTTTTGCCATACTTTACATTGAAAATTCTACGATATATTACGTCTTCGATTTTTTTTTTATTTTTTTTTACAACTGTCACATTATTGGACCAATTACTGCATTTTGCAATACTTTACATTGAAAATTCTACGATATATTACGTCTTCGATTTTTTTTTTATTTTTTTTTACAACTGTCACATTATTGGGCCAATTACTGCATTTTTGCCATACTTTACATTGAAAATTCTACGATATATTACGTCTTCGATTTTTTTTAATTTTTTTTTACAACTGTCACATTATTGGGCCAATTACTGCATTTTTGCCATACTTTACATTGAAAATTCTACGATATATTACGTCTTCGATTTTTTTTTACAACTGTCACATTATTGGGCCAATTACTGCATTTTTGCCATACTTTACATTGAAAATTCTACGATATATTACGTCTTCGATTTTTTTTTTATTTTATTTACAACTGTCACATTATTGGGCCAATTACTGCATTTTTTCCATACTTTACATTGAAAATTCTACGATATATTACGTCTTCGATTTTTTTTTTATTTTTTTTTACAACTGTCACATTATTGGGCCAATTACTGCATTTTTGCCATACTTTACATTGAAAATTCTACGATATATTACGTTTTCGGTTTTTTTTTAAATTTTTTTTACAACTGTCACATTATTGGGCCAATTACTGCATTTTGCAATACTTTACATTGAAAATTCTACGATATATTACGTCTTCGATTTTTTATTTTTTTACAACTGTCACATTATTGGGCCAATTACTGCATTTTGCAATACTTTACATTGAAAATTCTACGATATATTACGTCTTCGATTTTTTTTTTATTTTTTTTTACAACTGTCACATTATTGGGCCAATTACTGCATTTTTGCCATACTTTACATTGAAAAATTCTACGATATATTACGTCTTCGATTTTTTTTATTTTTTTTACAACTGTCACATTATTCGACCAATTACTGCATTTTGCAATACTTTACATTGAAAATTCTACGATATATTACGTCTTCGAGTTTTTTTTATTTTTTTTTACAACTGTCACATTAGTGAGCCAATTACTGCATTTTGCAATACTTTACATTAAAAATTCTACGATATATTACGTCTTCGATTTTTTTTTAATTTTTTTTTACAACTGTCACATTATTGGGCCAATTACTGCATTTTGCAATACTTTACATTGAAAATTCTACGATATATTACGTCTTCGATTTTTTTTTTATTTTTTTTTTACAACTGTCACATTATTGGGCCAATTACTGCATTTTGCAATACTTTACATTGAAAATTCTACGATATATTACGTCTTCGATTTTTTTTTAATTTTTTTTTACAACTGTCACATTATTGGACCAATTACTGCATTTTGCAATACTTTACATTGAAAATTCTACGATATATTACGTCTTCGATTTTTTTTTTTATTTTTTTTTACAACTGTCACAATATTGGGCCAATTACTGCATTTTTGCCATACTTTACATTGAAAATTTTACGATATATTACGTCTTCGATTTTTTTTTTATTTTTTTTTACAACTGTCACATTATTGGACCAAATACTGCATTTTGCAATACTTTACATTGAAAATTCTACGATATATTACGTCTTCGATTTTTTTTTTTATTTTTTTTTACAACTGTCACATTATTGGACCAATTACTGCATTTTGCAATACTTTACATTGAAAATTCTACGATATATTACGTCTTCGATTTTTTAAATTTTTTTACAACTGTCACATTATTGGTCCAATTACTGCATTTTTGCCATACTTTACATTGAAAATTCTACGATATATTACGTTTTCGATTTTTTATTTTTTACAACTGTCACATTATTGGGCCAATTACTGCATTTTTGCCATACTTTACATTGAAAATTCTACGATATATTACGTCTTCGATTTTTTTTAAATTTTTTTTTACAACTGTCACATTATTGGGCCAATTACTGCATTTTTGCCATACTTTACATTGAAAATTCTACGATATACTACGTCTTCGATTTTTTTTTATTTTTTTTTACAACTGTCACATTATTGGGCCAATTACTGCATTTTTGCCATACTTTACATTGAAAATTCTACGATATATTACGTCTTCGATTTTTTTTTAATTTTTTTTTACAACTGTCACATTATTGGGCCAATTACTGCATTTTTGCCATACTTTACATTGAAAATTCTACGATATATTACGTCTTCGATTTTTTTTTAATTTTTTTTTACAACTGTCACATTATTGGACCAATTACTGCATTTTGCAATACTTTACATTGAAAATTCTACGATCGATTACGTCTTCGATTTTTTTTTTATTTTTTTTTACAACTGTCACATTATTGGGCCAATTACTGCATTTTTGCCATACTTTACATTGAAAATTCTACGATATATTACGTCTTCGATTTTTTTTTTATTTTTTTTTACAACTGTCACATTATTGGGCCAATTACTGCATTTTTGCAATACTTTACATTGAAAATTCTACGATATATTACGTCTTCGATTTTTTTTTTATTTTTTTTTACAACTGTCACATTATTGGACCAATTACTGCATTTTGCAATACTTTACATTGAAAATTCTACGATATATTACGTCTTCGATTTTTTTTAAATTTTTTTTTACAACTGTCACATTATTGGGCCAATTACTGCATTTTTGCCATACTTTACATTGAAAATTCTACGATATATTACGTCTTCGATTTTTTTTTTATTTTTTTTCACAACTGTCACATTATTGGACCAATTACTGCATTTTGCAATACTTTACATTGAAAATTCTACGATATATTACGTCTTCGATTTTTTTTTTATTTTACAACTGTCACATTATTGGGCCAATTACTGCATTTTGCTATACTTTACATTAAAAATTCTACGATATATTACGTCTTCGATTTTTTTTTTAT
The DNA here is from genome assembly GCA_035610365.1 of Aquatica leii. Classification (NCBI taxonomy): domain Eukaryota; kingdom Metazoa; phylum Arthropoda; class Insecta; order Coleoptera; family Lampyridae; genus Aquatica; species Aquatica leii. Next base: position 13,383,340 of record CM069437.1, on the reverse strand, counting down.
TTTTTTTTACAACTGTCACATTATTGGGCCAATTACTGCATTTTTGCCATACTTTACATTGAAAATTCTACGATATATTACGTCTTCGATTTTTTTTTTTATTTTTTTTACAACTGTCACATTATTGGACCAATTACTGCATTTTGCAATACTTTACATTGAAAATTCTACGATATATTACGTCTTCGATTTTTTTTTTATTTTTTTTTACAACTGTCACATTATTGGGCCAATTACTGCATTTTTGCCATAATTTACATTGAAAATTCTACGATATATTACGTCTTCGATTTTTTTTTTATTTTTTTTTACAACTGTCACATTATTGGGCCAATTACTGCATTTTTGCCATTCTTTACATTGAAAATTCTACGATATATTACGTCTTCGATTTTTTATTTTTTTACAACTGTCACATTATTGGGCCAATTACTGCATTTTTGCCATACTTTACATTGAAAATTCTACGATATATTACGTCTTCGATTTTTTTATTTTATTTACAACTGTCGCATTATTGGGCCAATTTCTGCATTTTTTCCATACTTTACATTAAAAATTCTACGATATATTACGTCTTCGATTTTTTTTTACAACTGTCACATTATTGGGTCAATTACTGCATTTTGCAATACTTTACATTGAAAATTCTACGATATATTAAGTCTTCGATTTTTTTTAAATTTTTTTTACAACTGTCACATTATTGGGCCAATTACTGCATTTTTGCCATACTTTACATTGAAAATTCTACGATATATTACGTCTTCGATTTTTTTTTTTTTACAACCGTCACATTATTGGACCAATTACTGCATTTTGCAATACTTTACATTGAAAATTCTACGATATATTACGTCTTCGATTTTTTTTTTATTTTTTTTTACAACTGTCACATTATTGGGCCAATTACTGCATTTTTGCCATACTTTACATTGAAAATTCTACGATATATTACGTCTTCGATTTTTTTTTATTTTTTTTTACAACTGTCACATTATTGGACCAATTACTGCATTTTGCAATACTTTACATTGAAAATTCTACGATATATTACGTCTTCGATTTTTTTTTAATTTTTTTTTACAACTGTCACATTATTGGGCCAATTACTGCATTTTTGCTATACTTTACATTGAAAATTCTACGATATATTACGTCTTCGATTTTTTTTAATTTTTTTTTACAACTGTCACATTATTGGGCCAATTACTGCATTTTTGCCATACTTTACATTGAAAATTCTACGATATATTACGTCTTCGATTTTTTTTTTATTTTTTTTTACAACTGTCACATTATTGGGCCAATTACTGCATTTTTGCCATACTTTACATTGAAAATTCTACGATATATTACGTCTTCGATTTTTTTTTTATTTTATTTACAACTGTCACATTATTGGGCCAATTACTGCATTTTTTCCATACTTTACATTGAAAATTCTACGATATATTACGTCTTCGATTTTTTTTTTATCACAACTGTCACCTTATCGGGCCAATTACTGCATTTTTGCCATACTTTACATTGAAAATTCTACGATATATTACGTTTTCGGTTTTTTTTTAAATTTTTTTTACAACTGTCACATTATTGGGCCAATTACTGCATTTTGCAATACTTTACATTGAAAATTCTACGATATATTACGTCTTCGATTTTTTTATTTTTTTTACAACTGTCACATTATTGGACGAATTACTGCATTTTGCAATACTTTACATTGAAAATTCTACGATATATTACGTCTTCGATTTTTTTTTATTTTTTTTTACAACTGTCACATTATTGGGCCAATTACTGCATTTTTTCCATACTTTACAGTGAAGATTCTACGATATAGTACGTGTTCGATTTTTTTATTTTTTACAACTGTCACATTATTGGACCAATTACTGCATTTTGCAATACTTTACATTGAAAATTCTACGATATATTACGTCTTCGATTTTTTTTTTATTTTTTTTTACAACTGTCACATTATTGGGCCAATTACTGCATTTTGCTATACTTTACATTAAAAATTCTACGATATATTACGTCTTCGATTTTTTTTTAATTTTTTTTTTCAACTGTCACATTATTGGACCAATTACTGCATTTTGCAATACTTTACATTGAAAATTCTACGATATATTACGTCTTCGATTTTTTTTTTATTTTTTTTTTACAACTGTCACATTATTGGGCCAATTACTGCATTTTTGCCATACTTTACATTGAAAATTCTACGATATATTACGTCTTCGATTTTTTTTTAATTTTTTTTTACAACTGTCACATTATTGGACCAATTACTGCATTTTGCAATACTTTACATTGAAAATTCTACGATATATTAAGTCTTCGATTTTTTTTTAATTTTTTTTACAACTGTCACATTATTGGGCCAATTACTGCATTTTTGCCATACTTTACATTGAAAATTTTACGATATATTACGTCTTCGATTTTTTTTTTATTTTTTTTTACAACTGTCACATTATTGGACCAAATACTGCATTTTGCAATACTTTACATTGAAAATTCTACGATATATTACGTCTTCGATTTTTTTTTTTATTTTTTTTTACAACTGTCACATTATTGGACCAATTACTGCATTTTGCAATCTTTACATTGAAAATTCTACGATATATTACGTCTTCGATTTTTTTTAAATTTTTTTTTACAACTGTCACATTATTGGGCCAATTACTGCATTTTTGCCATACTTTACATTGAAAATTCTACGATATATTACGTCTTCGATTTTTTTTTTATTTTTTTTTACAACTGTCACATTATTGGGCCAATTACTGCATTTTTGCCATACTTTACATTGAATATTCTTCGATATATTACGTCTCCGATTTTTTTTAAATTTTTTTTTACAACTGTCACATTATTGGGCCAATTACTGCATTTTTGCCATACTTTACATTGAAAATTCTACGATATATTACGTCTTCGATTTTTTTTTTATTTTTTTTTTACAACTGTCACATTATTGGGCCAATTACTGCATTTTTGCCATACTTTACATTGAAAATTCTACGATATATTACGTCTTCGATTTTTTTTAAATTTTTTTTTACAACTGTCACATTATTGGGCCAATTACTGCATTTTTGCCATACTTTACATTGAAAATTCTACGATATACTACGTCTTCGATTTTTTAAATTTTTTACAACTGTCACATTATTGGACCAATTACTGCATTTTGCAATACTTTACATTGAAAATTCTACGATCGATTACGTCTTCGATTTTTTTTTATTTTTTTTTACAACTGTCACATTATTGGGCCAATTACTGCATTTTTGCCATACTTTACATTGAAAATTCTACGATATATTACGTCTTCGATTTTTTTTTAATTTTTTTTTACAACTGTCACATTATTGGGCCAATTACTGCATTTTTGCCATACTTTACATTGAAAATTCTACGATATATTACGTCTTCGATTTTTTTTTTATTTTTTTTTACAACTGTCACATTATTGGACCAATTACTGCATTTTGCAATACTTTACATTGAAAATTCTACGATATATTACGTCTTCGATTTTTTTTTTATTTTTTTTTACAACTGTCACATTATTGGGCCAATTACTGCATTTTTGCCATACTTTACATTGAAAATTCTACGATATATTACGTCTTCGATTTTTTTTTTATTTCACAACTGTCACATTATTGGACCAATTACTGCATTTTGCAATACTTTACATTGAAAATTCTACGATATATTACGTCTTCGATTTTTTTTTTATTTTTTTTACAACTTTCACATTATTGGGCCAATTACTGCATTTTGCTATACTTTACATTAAAAATTCTACGATATATTACGTCTTCGATTTTTTTTTATTTTTTTTTACAACTGTCACATTATTGGGCCAATTACTGCATTTTTGCCATACTTTACATTGAAAATTCTACGATATATTACGTCTTCGATTTTTTTTTAATTTTTTTTTACAACTGTCACATTATTGGACCAATTACTGCATTTTGCAATACTTTACATTGAAAATTCTACGATATATTACGTCTTCGGTTTTTTTATTTTTTTACAACTGTCACATTATTGGGCCAATTACTGCATTTTTGCCATAATTTACATTGAAAATTCTACGATATATTACGTCTTCGATTTTTTTTTTATTTTTTTTTACAACTGTCACATTATTGGGCCAATTACTGCATTTTTGCCATTCTTTACATTGAAAATTCTACGATATATTACGTCTTCGATTTTTTTTTTATTTTTTTTTACAACTGTCACATTATTGGGCCAATTACTGCATTTTTGCCATACTTTACATTGAAAATTCTACGATATATTACGTCTTCGATTTTTTTTTTTATTTTTTTTTACAACTGTCACATTATTGGGCCAATTACTGCATTTTTTCCATACTTTACATTGAAAATTCTACGATATATTACGTCTTCGATTTTTTTTTTATTTTTTTTTACAACTGTCACATTATTGGACCAATTACTGCATTTTGCAATACTTTACATTGAAAATTCTACGATATATTACGTCTTCGATTTTTTTTTATTTTTTTTTACAACTGTCACATTATTGGGCCAATTACTGCATTTTTGCCATACTTTACATTGAAAATTCTACGATATATTACGTCTTCGATTTTTTATTTTTTTACAACCGTCACATTATTGGACCAATTACTGCATTTTGCAATACTTTACATTGAAAATTCTACGATATATTACGTCTTCGATTTTTTTTTTATTTTTTTTTACAACTGTCACATTATTGGGCCAATTACTGCATTTTTGCCATACTTTACATTGAAAATTCTACGATATATTACGTCTTCGATTTTTTTTTTAATTTTTTTTACAACTGTCACATTATTAGGCCAATTACTGCATTTTTGCCATTGTTTACATTAAAAATTCTAGGAGAATATAGGATATATTTTACCAGTTTTTAAACGTATTAAGTCACCCACTAAGTATCAGGTAATTTTATTCCTTTTTGCGAACTATTTACTGGCGTATACTTTTTGTTTCAGCGTTTCGTCCAACAAAATGTCGAAGGACCGGTTTTGTACGACAACTTTGTTTTGGTCAGTGGCTTTCGTGAACTTTAATTATTTGTCGAACTTTCAAAACTTTAAACTATGACTGTAAACTCGCGAGTGTAAGTGCAACATTACCACCGATTCCACTCCCAAGGATATAGGATATATTTTACCAGTTTTTAAACGTATTAAGTCACCCACTAAGTATCAGGTAATTTCATTCCTTTTTGCGAACTATTTACTGGCGTATACTTTTTGTTTCAGCGTTTCGTCCAACAAAATGTCGAAGGACCGGTTTTGTACGACAACTTTGTTTTGGTCAGTGGCTTTCGTGAACTTTAATTATTTGTCGAACTTTCAAAACTTTAAACTATGACTGTAAACTCGCGAGTGTAAGTGCAACATTACCACCGATTCCACTCCCAAGGATATAGGATATATTTTACCAGTTTTTAAACGTATTAAGTCACCCACTAAGTATCAGGTAATTTCATTCCTTTTTGCGAACTATTTACTGGCGTATACTTTTGTTTCAGCGTTTCGTCCAACAAAATGTCGAAGGACCGGTTTTGTACGACAACTTTGTTTTGGTCAGTGGCTTTCGTGAACTTTAATTATTTGTCGAACTTTCAAAACTTTAAACTATGACTGTAAACTCGCGAGTGTAAGTGCAACATTACCACCGATTCCACTCCCAAGGATATAGGATATATTTTACCAGTTTTTAAACGTATTAAATCACCCACTAAGTATCAGGTAATTTCATTCCTTTTTGCGAACTATTTACTGGCGTATACTTTTTGTTTCAGCGTTTCGTCCAACCAAATGTCGAAGGACCGGTTTTGTACGACAACTTTGTTTTGGTCAGTGGCTTTCGTGAACTTTAATTATTTGTCGAACTTTCAAAACTTTAGACTATGACTATAAACTTGCGAGTGTAAGTGCAACATTACCACCGATTCCACTCCCAAGGATATAGGATATATTTTACCAGTTTTTAAACGTATTAAGTCACCCACTAAGTATCAGGTAATTTCATTACTTTTTGCGAACTGGCGTATACTTCTTGTTACAGCGTTTCGTTCAACCAAATATCGAAGGACCGGTTTTGTACGACAACTTTGTTTTGGTCAGTGGCTTTCGTGAACTTTAATTATTTGTCGAACTTTCAAAACTTTAAACTATGACTGTAAACTCGCGAGTGTAAGTGCAACATTACCACCGATTCCACTCCCAAGGATATAGGATATATTTTACCAGTTTTTAAACGTATTAAGTCACCCACTAAGTATCAGGTAATTTCATTCCTTTTTGCGAACTATTTACTGGCGTATACTTTTTGTTTCAGCGTTTCGTCCAACAAAATGTCGAAGGACCGGTTTTGTACGACAACTTTGTTTTGGTCAGTGGCTTTCGTGAACTTTAATTATTTGTCGAACTTTCAAAACTTTAAACTATGACTGTAAACTCGCGAGTGTAAGTGCAACATTACCACCGATTCCACTCCCAAGGATATAGGATATATTTTACCAGTTTTTAAACGTATTAAGTCACCCACTAAGTATCAGGTAATTTCATTCCTTTTTGCGAACTATTTACTGGCGTATACTTTTTGTTTCAGCGTTTCGTCCAACAAAATGTCGAAGGACCGGTTTTGTACGACAACTTTGTTTTGGTCAGTGGCTTTCGTGAACTTTAATTATTTGTCGAACTTTCAAAACTTTAAACTATGACTGTAAACTCGCGAGTGTAAGTGCAACATTACCACCGATTCCACTCCCAAGGATATAGGATATATTTTACCAGTTTTTAAACGTATTAAGTCACCCACTAAGTATCAGGTAATTTCATTCCTTTTGCGAACTATTTACTGGCGTATACTTTTTGTTTCAGCGTTTCGTCCAACAAAATGTCGAAGGACCGGTTTTGTACGACAACTTTGTTTTGGTCAGTGGCTTTCGTGAACTTTAATTATTTGTCGAACTTTCAAAACTTTAAACTATGACTGTAAACTCGCGAGTGTAAGTGCAACATTACCACCGATTCCACTCCCAAGGATATAGGATATATTTTACCAGTTTTTAAACGTATTAAGTCACCCACTAAGTATCAGGTAATTTCATTCCTTTTTGCGAACTATTTACTGGCGTATACTTTTTGTTTCAGCGTTTCGTCCAACAAAATGTCGAAGGACCGGTTTTGTACGACAACTTTGTTTTGGTCAGTGGCTTTCGTGAACTTTAATTATTTGTCGAACTTTCAAAACTTTAAACTATGACTGTAAACTCGCGAGTGTAAGTGCAACATTACCACCGATTCCACTCCCAAGGATATAGGATATATTTTACCAGTTTTTAAACGTATTAAATCACCCACTAAGTATCAGGTAATTTCATTCCTTTTGCGAACTATTTACTGGCGTATACTTTTGTTTCAGCGTTTCGTCCAACAAAATGTCGAAGGACCGGTTTTGTACGACAACTTTGTTTTGGTCAGTGGCTTTCGTGAACTTTAATTATTTGTCGAACTTTCAAAACTTTAAACTATGACTGTAAACTCGCGAGTGTAAGTGCAACATTACCACCGATTCCACTCCCAAGGATATAGGATATATTTTACCAGTTTTTAAACGTATTAAGTCACCCACTAAGTATCAGGTAATTTCATTCCTTTTTGCGAACTATTTACTGGCGTATACTTTTTGTTTCAGCGTTTCGTCCAACAAAATGTCGAAGGACCGGTTTTGTACGACAACTTTGTTTTGGTCAGTGGCTTTCGTGAACTTTAATTATTTGTCGAACTTTCAAAACTTTAAACTATGACTGTAAACTCGCGAGTGTAAGTGCAACATTACCACCGATTCCACTCCCAAGGATATAGGATATATTTTACCAGTTTTTAAACGTATTAAGTCACCCACTAAGTATCAGGTAATTTCATTCCCTTTTGCGAACTCTTTACTGGCGTATACTTTTTGTTTCAGCGTTTCGTCCAACAAAATGTCGAAGGACCGGTTTTGTACGACAACTTTGTTTTGGTCAGTGGCTTTCGTGAACTTTAATTATTTGTCGAACTTTCAAAACTTTAAACTATGACTGTAAACTCGCGAGTGTAAGTGCAACATTACCACCGATTCCACTCCCAAGGATATAGGATATATTTTACCAGTTTTTAAACGTATTAAATCACCCACTAAGTATCAGGTAATTTCATTCCTTTTTGCGAACTATTTACTGGCGTATACTTTTTGTTTCAGCGTTTCGTCCAACAAAATGTCGAAGGACCGGTTTTGTACGACAACTTTGTTTTGGTCAGTGGCTTTCGTGAACTTTAATTATTTGTCGAACTTTCAAAACTTTAAACTATGACTGTAAACTCGCGAGTGTAAGTGCAACATTACCACCGATTCCACTCCCAAGGATATAGGATATATTTTACCAGTTTTTAAACGTATTAAGTCACCCACTAAGTATCAGGTAATTTCATTCCTTTTTGCGAACTATTTACTGGCGTATACTTTTTGTTTCAGCGTTTCGTCCAACAAAATGTCGAAGGACCGGTTTTGTACGACAACTTTGTTTTGGTCAGTGGCTTTCGTGAACTTTAATTATTTGTCGAACTTTCAAAACTTTAGACTATGACTATAAACTTGCGAGTGTAAGTGCAACATTACCACCGATTCCACTCCCAAGGATATAGGATATATTTTACCAGTTTTTAAACGTATTAAGTCACCCACTAAGTATCAGGTAATTTCATTCCTTTTTGCGAACTATTTACTGGCGTATACTTTTGTTTCAGCGTTTCGTCCAACAAAATGTCGAAGGACCGGTTTTGTACGACAACTTTGTTTTGGTCAGTGGCTTTCGTGAACTTTAATTATTTGTCGAACTTTCAAAACTTTAAACTATGACTGTAAACTCGCGAGTGTAAGTGCAACATTACCACCGATTCCACTCCCAAGGATATAGGATATATTTTACCAGTTTTTAAACGTATTAAGTCACCCACTAAGTATCAGGTAATTTCATTCCTTTTTGCGAACTATTTACTGGCGTATACTTTTGTTTCAGCGTTTCGTCCAACAAAATGTCGAAGGACCGGTTTTGTACGACAACTTTGTTTTGGTCAGTGGCTTTCGTGAACTTTAATTATTTGTCGAACTTTCAAAACTTTAAACTATGACTGTAAACTCGCGAGTGTAAGTGCAACATTACCACCGATTCCACTCCCAAGGATATAGGATATATTTTACCAGTTTTTAAACGTATTAAATCACCCACTAAGTATCAGGTAATTTCATTCCTTTTTGCGAACTATTTACTGGCGTATACTTTTTGTTTCAGCGTTTCGTCCAACAAAATGTCGAAGGACCGGTTTTGTACGACAACTTTGTTTTGGTCAGTGGCTTTCGTGAACTTTAATTATTTGTCGAACTTTCAAAACTTTAAACTATGACTGTAAACTCGCGAGTGTAAGTGCAACATTACCACCGATTCCACTCCCAAGGATATAGGATATATTTTACCAGTTTTTAAACGTATTAAGTCACCCACTAAGTATCAGGTAATTTCATTCCTTTTTGCGAACCATTTACTGGCGTATACTTCTTGTTTCAGCGTTTCGTCCAACAAAATGTCGAAGGACCGGTTTTGTACGATAACTTTGTTTTGGTCAGTGGCTTTCGTGAACTTTAATTATTTGTCGAACTTTCAAAACTTTAAACTATGACTGTAAACTCGCGAGTGTAAGTGCAACATTACCACCGATTCCACTCCCAAGGATATAGGATATATTTTACCAGTTTTTAAACGTATTAAATCACCCACTAAGTATCAGGTAATTTCATTCCTTTTTGCGAACTATTTACTGGCGTATACTTTTTGTTTCAGCGTTTCGTCCAACTAAATATCGAAGGACCGGTTTTGGACGACAACTTTGTTTTGGTCAGTGGCTTTCGTGAACTTTAATTATTTATCGAACTTTCAAAATTTTAGACTACGATTATAAACTCGTTAGTGTAAGTGCAACATTACCACCGATTTCACTCCCTAAGATATAGGATATTTTTATCATACTTAAAGCGTATGATTACATTATTTTTTTTTACATTTACTGGCATATACTTTTTGTTACAGTGTTCCAATCAAATATCGAAGGACTGGTTTTTATCGCCAACTTTGCTCTACGGCGTATAGAAGTGCTGGTTATGTTTTGGTCAACGACTTTCGTGAACATCAGTTATTTTTTAAAAATTCAAAATTTACCACCGATTCTTTTCCTAAGGTTGTAGGATATGTTTTAACACGTTTAAAAGTCGACAAGTATCAGGTACTTTCGTAGTATAAAATATTTTAATCTCATGTTTGATGGGATGGCAGATAGCAATGAGTGTTGTGATTACTATATGTTGTTAGAAATATTATAAAGAATGTGTTTGTACTGTTTACTGACTTATAATTTTTGTTGCAGTTTTTCGTTCAACTAAATAGGTAACGAAGAGTGATTTTATACGCCCACCTTTTCTGCTCTGCAACGTATAGAAAAAGTGCTGGGGTTAATAGTTATACGTATTAGAAAAGTCGACAGTTTTTGTGAATTTTAATTGTGTTCAATTTCTAAGACTGTAACTGAGTGCGTGAGTGTAACCGGAAGCGGAACATCACAGTCAATTCTTTCTTTCAAACAAGTAATGGATATATGTGTTAACCGTTAATTTTTTGGTAGTGTGTGGGTTTTATATTTCTTTTAAAATTTTTTAACATGATTAATGTTTCTGAGATTTTGTTATTAATATGAAACGCTTTTTTTAATGTTTTATCTTTGTAGATCTAGTAAAGAATTTTGCTTAATTTGCTTTTTAAATACATATTTTATAAAACCATAATATTTTTGTTAAATTTGTTAGTTTGTTGTGCTATATGATTCAATCTGCTGTTTGGATTTTTTCAATATATTGTCTGTTGGATTTCAGATGTTTTATTTTCACTATATACTACTTTTTATGTATTGACAGTTTTTTTCTGTGGTATTAACTCAGATATCAAACGCAACAACAACAAGCTTACATTCATAAGTGTAATAAAATAACTAAAATAAACATTTAATGCATTTGGTCAATAACCTTCCAAAAAAATCACTGACAATTATATTATTTTATGCCCAAAAAAAAATTATGAATTAGTCACCATCTGCCGTGAATCGAACAATTTCTAAGGTTACTTGTTTGGTACTCAAATTCGAAATAAGCTAAAGGCTGAATAATTATACTCGACTGAAAGTAAAATAATAATGATTTAGACAAATGGCGATTGTCGTCATTTTACGTGCAAGCCGTTTAGTAGCAAGAAAACCAATCTAGAACATCCAAAAAAAGAATCTTCCCACCAAGTTAAACTACCTGCAGTGGATGTCGAATGCCAAATGGTACGCAACAAAGCGTCGTCGCCTGTATAAATTAAATTGAAGAAAAGCACCTTGTCTTGTTTATAGCTAATTTTTGAGAATTCTTGGTTAACGAAGCACGTTTTGCTCGAGATAGCCCAGTTGAAGATGGTTTTTGCGAAAATAAGGAAAAGAAAGTATTGTGATTGCATTGATGTAAAATCCTAAAATATTATCGCGTTGTTTTAATAGCACTAATTAATCTTGGCAGGAGAATCTAGTAAATCAAATCAGTGTTTTAAAAGAACCTAAAAGGTTCCGATAGAGCCAATATAAGTAAATAAATGGTTAATTTTTTTAAAATAATTTTGTTTACTAAGTACGATTTTCAATATTAAATTTAAAATGAGAGAAATGTGGTGTGAATAAAAATTCAGTTTGTGTTTTTTAAAGTAATTATAGCGCGTTCTGTTAGCGCAAAATGAAGACTTCAAAATAAGAAAATGGAATTTTTGTTAAAAACCTGGATTTTTGTATGAGTACATACGTCGCTGCTGTAATGTTTATTAAATTGTTTGTTTTATTTTTTGCGTCTTCTAAAAAAACGAAAAAAGTAATTCGTTTAGTTCATTTGAACTGAGTAGTTCTTTCGAATTACTAGATTACGAACTACTACCAGCGTTACTTGCGACACCAATAAATATATAAATTAAAATATTTTGATTTTTGAATACAACAAAGAAATAAATAAGCAAATATTTATGTGAATGCGAAGTATCAGAAATTAACACCGAAGAAAGGTGATATTTATTAAAATAACATAACCTCCAAAGATTCTTTGATTCGTTCATGTTAATGGTTCACTGCAAAGATGAAAACACAATGAATTGGTTCTATGATAAGGATTTCAGCCCAATTGTAGGAAAGGTGGGTGGCTTAATAATATTCTTATAGCTTGGAATATGCAGTTTAACCCTTGACGATCAGGACAATGAATCAGTTGCCCAAACTCAAACTGATTTATTTAACAAGGACAGGATTCCTCAAATATTCTTGCACATAATATTTCGAAGCGAAACACGTAACCAAGTACAAATTGTAAGATAAAATAAAAAAGTATTAGTTTAAAGTTTATAATTAATTAATTTTATTGATTGTGCAAGTTAGCAGTCTTTTATCACATGGTCATGTGTTACAGTGACTTGGACTTAATTTTAACGAGACCAATTTTATTCAGTTATTTGGTTTGTGAAGCTCAATCTTATCGCTATTGTTATCTCCTAACAAATGCCAAGTAAATTCTTATCACTGGCAACTTTTGTTTTTAAAACTAGCAGAAATGGACCATTAGATATACTACTAGTAACTGAACGGTTTCTCACAATACTAACGCAGAAAAAGTACATTGGCCAACAGATCAAAAAAGTTTTTATTGGGTTATAGTTTATAGAACCTCTCACAGTGACTAAAATGTCTTGTAATAAGAAAAAAATGCAGAAGGCACTACTGTTCTGTACAAGCGTTCTACATTCTAATTGATATATAGTCAAATCTTGGTGTCTGAAAGAAGCTTGAAGACAGTCAACAAGCAGCTATAAAGTGATTTTTGTTATTAGAAAAACACCTAGAAAGATACCTAACATTAAAACAATTTTGCATTCTAAAATGGATACATGTTGATGACAAAGCTAAAGAGAATTTGCGTGGTTTGCCAATACTACTAAACGTGGATATGACGGGGTCCTATATTCGAAAGTCGAGACCGAAACTTGAAGGCTAAACGTAAGAATCTCCAGTCTTTCTTGCTCTTCTTAAACGAACTAACATGTTATGCACTTAAGGGCTAACACGTGCGGCGCCAGAGTTCACGGCAACCTGGAAATGTCTGGGTATTTAAAAGTAATTCAATTCAATTTCATACATGTTTATTACTTTTTCAATGAATACATTTTTAAAGATTAATCATAAATGGTAACATAGTCTGCTTAAATAGCCCCGTTGGATCGGTTTTCCACCTCCGAGTTGCCTCTTCGGTTTCAAACTTTTCCGCTGGGTTGTACATTTCATTCTAACTTAATTTAGAATGACACACTTCGGCCGCTTGTGCCTAGGCATGTCATCTCGATCGTAGTCCCAAAGCCGTCGGACGAGTGGGCCGCGAAGTCTGCATGGAGCGCAGCTGCGGATTGACGGATGAAATCTGCGACCATCGGGATGTCGAGTTCTTGGTAGAGCCGGTCTGTTCGGAAGAACCATGGGCCGTCTGCGATCATTCGGAGCATCTTATTTTGGTAGATTTGGAATCGGGTGGTGTGGGTTTTGGCAGCGTAGAACCATACTCATCTTGTAGATGAGAGGCTTGTTGTCGATGTCGAGGCGGCTGTTGCGGCACAACATGGGGTATAATTTTACTAGCAGGCCGTTAGAAGAGGCCAGCTTCTGGGTGATGTGGGATTTCTAGAGAAGTTTTTTGTCTAGGGTGAGACCGAGGTATTTAGTCTCGTCTACCCAGGGGACGTCGTTGCCTTTGATGTAGAGGCGGCGTGTGGGAGCGATGTTCTTTCGGTTGAAGAGGATGGCGGCGCTTTTGGTGGGATTGACTTGTATTCTCCAGTCGTCGTATAAGTTGTTCAGTGACGTGAGGGCCTCTCGACTTGAGCGGGATGTTGCCAAAACGGCGGTGTCGGCGTAGAATGTGTAAGTGAGTCCGTCGATTTTTGGGACGTCTGCCGTGAAAATGTTGTATAAGAGTGGGGATAGCGTTGATCCTTGAGGAACGCCGGCTTCTATGTGTCGTGGAGTGGACTTTACGGTGAAAAGTTTGATCGCAAACGAGCGTCGATTTAGGAAGGATCCGATGAGCTGGACCATTGAGTGGTTGATGCCTAGACCATAGATCTTTTAGAGTAGCCCGCGATGCCAGACTTTGTCGAATGCTTTCTCGATGTCGAGAAAGACGGCGCCGGTGACGTCGCGGTGGTTGAAACCGTCGGTGATCTGCTCAACGACGCGTAAAGCTTGGTGGACAGTGGAGTGTTTCTTGCGAAAACCGAACTATTCCTGTAATCCAGTGAGAATTATTCGTTCCAATAACTTACCCAGCGTTGGAAGTAAGCTGATTGGACGGTAGTTTTGGGGCATGACGTGATCCTTTCCTGGTTTCGGGACTAATATGACCTCCGTAGTTTTCCATTGACGTGAAAAGTGTCGAAGTCGTAGACATGCGTTGAAAATTGCAGTTAGGGTGGCTATACCCTTTTTGGCGAGAAGTTTGAGGGTTTTGTTGGGAATGCCGTCGTTGCCGGGAGCTTTGCGCGGTTTGAGATTTTTAATCAATTCTTCGATTTCCTTCGGAGCGGTGTGCCTGATGAGCTCGTTTGGGTTGGCCGTCAGGATGCTTCTGACTTCGCGGTGAATGGCGTTCATGCGACGGATAGTTTGCTCTGAATTGGAGTTCGAGCGTGTCGGCGAAAGCTTCGGCTTTGTCTAAGTTGGTGTAAACTAGACCTCGGGGACCGTGAATGGCGGGCATGGGTGGCTTGTTCCTGTTTTTTAGGATGTTGGCCATTTGCCACACGCTGTTATCTTGTGCATTTAGGGACTGGAGTTTGTCGCTGAAGAGAAGGTTTCGATGTTGCTCGATTTGTGTTCGAATCGCGGTTTGAGCTGCGTTGAGGGCTCTTTTGTCGTCTGGGTGGCGGGTGCGTTGCCATCTGCGTCTTGGACGGTTTTTCTCGGTGATCTGATCGCGAATGTAAAGTGGTAGTTGAAGCGGATCCGACTTGGATTTTGTGATAGATTTAGTGGCTTTTGTGATGCATCTTTTGATAAGTTCGGTGAAATTATCAACCGCGGGTTGGAGTTGTGGGACATTTTCGATGACCGGAACTTTTGTGATAAGTCTGCTGGTCTCGAATTGGAAAGATGGCCACAGGGTAATGTTCTTTTCGAACTGGAGATTGTCGTTGTCAGCTTGATCACCGAGTTGTAGAAGCACGGACTCGTGGTCAGAACTGAGGTCAGAAACGGTTGTAACGGTGAAGTAACCTAACGTTGTTGAAAATTGCTACGTCGATAACGTCTGGGAGTCCGTTGTGAGGTTGGATGATGGGTTCGTAGGGTCCATCTACGACAAAATTTAGGATGCTGGCGAGGTCATGCAGGGGTCGACCATTGCGGTTCGTTTTTCTGCTGTGCCAGCTGGATGTTTTGCGTTGAGATCTCCTGCGAGAGTTCTGGCGTTAAAAATCGCGTCTAAATCTGCTGGTAAGACGCCTTTGGTTGGCGGGATGTAGGCGACGCAGAGAACAATGTCTCCGTTGGCTGCAGTGTTAACGACGATTTGGGTAGCTTCTAGATTTTGGAGTTGTGGCATCGGCACGTGGTGGTGAGAGATGGACCGTTTGACGTAAACGGCCGTACCACCTCCGCGACTTGTCGTTCAGTTTGTATTGTACAAGGTGTAGTTCCGGATATTGGGGTTGTCGCAGTTCCAAAGACGAGCTTTGGAAATGAGAGCGAGGTCGATGTTGCGGCGATGGAGGAATTCTTGAAATTCGAGTTTTTTGTTTAGGAGACTGTTGGCGTTCCAAATCGTAATGAGAAGGGAGTTCGGTTTTCTTTTCTGTGTTGCCATTTTACGGGTTTCGAGAGCGGAGTTGGGTAAGAAATTCTCTGATGAGGTGGCTTTCTTCCATGGTTACCTCTGTGTGGACGTATCGCTGCTTTTTCTTCTGGGGCTCTTCGGTGGCACGGGGACGGTGGGCTGGACTGGCCTCGTCACCTGGGCAAACGAGACGGTGGGGTTCACAGGCTTAGCTGGAGCGCGACAACAACTGTTGATCATCTGTCGCTGCCTTGGGTGGGCTGGGCATCCCTTGTAGTTGGCTGGATGGTCGTTTCTACAGTTGCAGCACGTAGCGGGGTCATCTTCGCGTTTCTTCGTAGCTGAAGTGACACTCTAGGCACTTCACGCATCGTGGGGTTCTTCGACGATGTCGCCTTTGGGGTGCGGAGTCTCAACGCAGACTTCGACGACTCCGATATAAGTGATATCGAATATCGTCTTGGCCTGCGGGGTTCTTCTAACGTGGACTAGAAGCAGCGGCGTTGGTCGCTTCGACCGTCCTGAGATCATCCGCGTGAACACTTGGGCTCGTGTACCCCGCAATATGACTTTTATATTCCGCACTATCCTTCAATCCAGTTGTTCTAAACCGCAGCCAAGCTTGGGAACCACTAGTTTTCTTAAGTTGTTCCATAAGTCTCTGTATTCGGGCTTCTAATGAGGTAAATTCTTAGTAACTATTAAGTAGGTGGGCCGTTGTTGATCTTGAATCTTCAAAACTTCTATACTAACTTCATCCAAGCGTTCAAACTTCCTCTTAAATACCACGGCAATATCTCTGGACATGCGTAAGTCTTGGGCAACACCATAGTGTGCGAGGGAGTAGTGCTTCGGTACGTCGCGTCGAACAGATCTTGTACTTCTGTGGTCACTCCAAACCTTGTTTTCGCTGTTCTATTATAGGTTGACATGGAACCCTTGAAGTCTTTCGCATAGTCTTTATCGGTCACTCTGTTGATCATTTTTGTGTCTTCATGATGGTCCGTGTTGTTGCCGGCGTAAGGGGCAAACCGATTGATGCGTACTACGTTCGGTTCGCCTCTTGGTAACTTTCAGGCGCAGTAGATGACGTCATTTATTTTTGCCAAAATGGCATAAGGGCTTTCGCATTGTCTCTGTAACTGGAGCCTTGTTTTTGTTGTGGGTTGTACAACCAAACTAGGTCACCAGGTTGAAATTCTTCTTCTTTGGTTTTTACGTCATATTGGTCTTTCATTCAGTCACTGGCGATTTGGATGTTTTTTCGGACGTTATCGTGGATGATCTGTATTCTCTTTTTGAGTTGGAAACGTAGTCATCCCCAACAACTTCTCTCTAGGCTTTTCCGCAAGGTAGGTGCTTCGCTGAACCTTGTGCTTCGATAGCACGAACCAGATACACAGCCTAAATCGTTCTGTCTTATAAGTGGAAAACTTGAACCAAGCAAGCTCGGGTGGTTTGGTGGGTCCACGTCCTTCTCCTCCTCTCCAGGGTTACTTTTAAACGGAAGATCGCACGGTAACCTTATCTCATGTCCAAACATCACACAAGCAGGAGTTTGCCCGGTAGTCTCGTGAACGGATGGTCGATACACTATTAAGAACAGATAAATATTGGTCCAGGTCTCGTTGGTGTTTGGAGACCACTTTGGCGAGATATTTTCCCCATCGTTCTATTCATCTGTTCCACCATGCCATCTGATTAAGGATGAAACTAAACACATCCGCAACAGTTGTGGCTTCTTGATTTGATATCGCGCACGCTTCCGTCCATTTGGTGAAATAATCCATGGCCACCAGAATGTACTTGTTGCCTGGTTCCATTTCTGGGAATGGGCCCACGATGACAATTGCTACCCTTTCGAATGGATTATAGAAGTCTTGCGGCACCACTCTTTTACATCTTCGTTGCAATTCACCCAATAGAACCTTTCCCTGACCGTCTTCTTCACTCCGAAATGTCTTTCAGAATTTCCGTCATGCAAATGTTCGTCTCGGTGCCATCGTCGCTGTCTAGAAATCGCTTCAGAAGACCATTTTTTCAATTTCAAGGGGTCTCAGTGTGCTTTCGCCGTTCTACTCTGCGCGCTGATTTTTCAAGTTGGTCTTTGTTCATTCGTTTTGTAATTCATTATCAACTGTAGTTTCGGATCACCCTCTTGTTTTTGACGTAGTTGAACAGCAGGTTGCTAATTATCGTCAGTCGCCGTTGTTCTGCGAAGTATGTTAATTTTCTCTTTTAGTCGAGAACAATAACCACACTTAATCGGGCACGGACGTCTATATACGGCGTCTGCGTTGCGATGACACACAATCGTTCAAAATATCTCGTAACTTGACCTTCCCCGTTTCGAAATTGAAGAAGTCGTTTCAGAGCATAGTCACTCCGCAGAAGAAAATTACGTCCATATAAGTATTTGTTGAAGTATTTAACGAACTTGACAACAGCTAACAATTTTCTTCTAGTTACACAATAATTCTTCTCATGCTTTGAGAGGACTTTACTGAAGTATCCGATCACCTTTTTTTCTCCATTCTGAATTTGAGAAAGTACACCTCCTATTCCGAGATTGTTAGCATCAGTGTCTAACACAAACTTGCTTTTCGCTCAAGGATAGCCCAATATCAGTGCTCTAACTAGAGACTGCTTCAACTTCTGAAAGGTTTTATTACAGTCTTCGTTCCAAGTAAAATCGCGTTTTTCTTTGGTAACTCTTGTCAACGGCTTTGCAATGTTGGCAAATCCCAGCACGAATCTGCGATAATACGTGCACAATCTGAGAAAACTGTAAAATTCGTATTTGTATTTACCGTTTGGTATTGATTAATCTTGGACTGCCTTAATTTTATCAGGGTCGGCCATCACTCCCGTCCTGGATACAATGTGTTCTAAATACTTCAATTATCTTCTGAAGATATGGCAATTCTGGAAATGCCCACGGATTGTTAGATGTTTCGGTCACAACCCTAGCCGCCTTAGATGTTGTTGGATTGGTTGAACATCGTCAGTATTTATTTTGTGTTTCACGACGTTAGTTCATCTTTTAGAGTTATTATCCATTACAAACACGTCGTGGTACTGATGGATTAGTTTCTTAACTTCACTGCGCTCGTGTCGGTCAAGATCTTGACACGCTGAAGTCGCTATTTTCAGTAACTGTTGACGGCATTTCTTTGCTGATGGATGTTTGTACATTTCAGAGTGTGAGACACCGACGTATCACAATATTCTTCTTCAAAGTTACCCGGTTTGGACTGGTATTCATGATTTTAACTGGTATTAAGTTTTTGACCTTCACCAGAGTAGTAGTCTTTGGGCGAATATTTCATTTTCGCTTGGTTCGATGCTACGAATGGAACCTTCCCGGAGATTTTCATCCAAACGTCTCATCACAACGTTTTCAGTTCGTCCAGGTAAAACGACATTCTTTACTAGAACAACCCTTACATTTTCATCTTTCGACGAATGAAAAGGAATTTTTTCGTTTTCTAGTTTGAGAACATCATTTTTCATCTCTAAATGGAATCCACACTTCCTTATAAGGTCCATCCCAAGATTATTTCTTTAGTTATGCCAACTACCAGTATCTGATGATTAATTGATTTATTTCAAATACATGTAGTCGCCATCATTTCTCTATGTATTGGGACTGTCTCGCCAGTTGTTGTTTTTAGTTGTAGTTTGATTGGTGTTATTATTCCATATTATCGAACTATTCGCATTATTGTTCTCGTCGCTCCTGTGTCAACTAATAGTTCAACTTCTATTCCATTGATGGTTCCATCAACGTAAATGCTGTTGAGGGAGTGCAGTGTGGATGGTGAACTCCGGGGCATGATTGTTGGAGCCTCTTTCGTACGACTTCTACTACTTTTCCGATAGCTCTTGTGTTCTTAGTTTGGGGCAGCAAATGTGATCCAGTTCACCGTAGTTCCAACATCTAGGACCTCGACGTACACGACTTGTTTGGTCACGTAATACTCGTCGAAGTAGCTCTTCAATTTGATTGCTTTTCCTCTTGATCTTCTACCATATCACGAACACGATGACTACCTGGATGAGATGCCTGCTTTGCCGCTTCAAAATCTAACTCATATGTCAGCGTTCAAGCTTCCTCTTAAATACTACGGCAATCTCTCTGCACATGCGCACAAGTCTTGAGCAACACCACAGTGTGCGAGGGAATAGCCTTTGGTACGTCGCATTGAACAGATCTTGTTGTACTTCTGTGGTCCAAACCTTGTTTTCGCGGTTCTATTATAGGTGGATATGGACCACTTGAAGTCTTTCGCATCGTCTTTATCCGTCACTTTGTTGATCATTTTGTGTACTACGTTCGGTTTGCCTCTTGGTAACTTTCGGGCGCGGTAGATTACGTCATTTAGCTCACTAGGTTGAAACTCCTTCTCTGGCTCTTACGTCATATTGGCCTTTCCTTCAGTCACTGGCGATTTTGATGTTCTTTCGGACGTTATCGTGGATGATCTGCATTCTCTGCTTGAGTTGGCTGACGTAGTCACATCCAACAACTTCTTTTCCAGGCTTACATCCAAACTGAAGATCGCACTTTAACTTTATCTCAGGCCTAAACATCACACAAGAAGGAGTTTGCCCGGTAGTCTCGTGAACGGATGATCGATACGCCATTAGGAACAGATATAAATATTGGTCCTAGTCTGGTTGGTGTTTGGAGACAACTTTGGCGAGATACTTTCCCCATCGTTCTATTCATCCGTTCCACCGTGCCATCTGATTAATGATGAAAAGGTGCAGTCCCGGTCTTCTTGAGTCCCAACATTCGACAGACGTTTTGGAATAAAGCAGACTCCCCCCTCCCCCCAAAGCGACAGAAAAGCTCTTTCACTAACACATCCGCAAGTTGTATTGCGTACGCTTCCGTCCATTTGGTGAAATAATCCATGGCCACCAGAATGCACTTGTTGCCTTGTTCCATTTCTGGGAATGGACCCACGATGACAATTGCTACACTTTCGAATGGATTTCCGACTGTCTCATAGAAGCCTTGCGGCACCACTTTTTTACATCTTTTTTGCAATTCATCCAATAGAACCTTTCCCTGACTGTTTCAAGCGTCTTCTTCACTCCAAAATGTCTTTCAGAAGTTCCGTCATGCAAATGCTACAATACTGCTGTCACTCGGTTTCTCGGCAGCACTAGCTGCAGTTTCGTTTCGGTGACATCGTCGCTCTTCATAAATCGCTTCAAAATACCATTTTTTTCAATTTCAAGGAGTCCCAGTGTGCCCAATATGCTTTCACCGTTGTACTCTGCGCGCTGATTTCACAAGTTGGTCTTTGTTCATTCGTTTTGTAATTTATTATCAACTGTAGTTTCGGATCACCCTCTTATTTTTGACGTAGTTGAACAGGTTGCCAATTATCGTCAGTCGCCGTTGTTTTGCGCAGTACTTTAGTTTTCTCTTCTAGTCGAGAACAATAACCACACTTAATTCAGTAACTGTTGAGGGCATTTCTTCGCTGATGGATTTTCAACAATGTTTGTACATTTCAGTATGTGAAACACCGACGTATCACAATATTCTTCCTCAAAGTTACCCGGTTTGGACTGGTATTCATGATTTTAACTGGTATTAAGTTTTTTACCTTCACCAGAGCTTTACCAAGTAGTAGTCCTTGGGCGAATATTTCATTTTCTTTTGGTTCGATGCTACGAATTTTTATCCAAACGTCTCATCACAACGTTCGCAGTTTGTCTAGGTAAAACGACATTCTTTACTAGAACAACCTTCACATTTTCTTCTGTCGATGAATGAAAAGGAATTTTTTCGTTTTCTAGTTTGAGGACATCATGTCTAAATGGAATCCACACTACCTTATAAGGCCCATTCCCAAGATTATTTTTTCAGTTATATCTGCTACCAGTATCTGATGATTAATTAATTTATTTCAAATACAAATAGTCGCTATCATTTCTCTATGAATTGGGACTGTCTCGTCAGTTGTTGTTTTTAGTTGTAGTTTGATTGGTGTTATTATTCCATATTATCGAACTACATCTGTTCGCATTATTGTTCTCGTCGCTCCTGTGTCAACCAATAGTTCAACTCCTATTCCATTGATGGTGCCATCAACGTAAATGCTGTTCAGGGAGTGCAGTGTGGATGGTGAACTCCGGGGCATGATTGTTGGAGCTCGACTTTTGCCTCTTTCGTACGACTTCTACTACTTTTCCGATAGCTCTTGTGTTCTTAGTTTGGGGCAGCGAATGTGATCCAGTTCACCGTAGTTCCAACATCTAGGACCTCGACGTACACGACTTGTTTGGCCACGTAATACTCGTCGAAGTAGCTCTTCAATCCTTTCCTGTTTTTCTTCTTGATCTTCTACCATATTATGAACACGAAGATTACCTGGATGAGACGCTTGCTTTGCCGCTTCAAACTAACGCATGTGCTAGCGCGTCGTCGTGCGTCTTAGGTCGAGATAGTCACAGCGTTTGTTGTTTGTCGCTGTCCCTTAAACCAAGGACAAAAGTTTGTACTGCCAGTTGTTTCAGAAAACTCCCAATAAACACAGAAAGTCCGGCAGTGTACAATGTCATTACAGCAATTAAAGGCAAAATGCGTTTATGGTTTCTGTAGTGCATAAAAAGTACACATTCTGTACGTAAATCCCAGTACTATAAACAACGTACCTAACGGTATAGTGCGTTTTCAATACTGCTTATTCTACGGCGTACACGAACGCATCTGGTACGCATTTTGCCATCACGTTTAAAACACATTTTTATTCGCAGATTATTCGATTTTGTTCGGTTCTCGTCGCCGTCACCGTGAAGTAGCTCGCAGCTCGTAGCTCTTCCCCTACTCTTGCTTTTGTCACTTTTGTTTAGCTTTAGCCACAAAATCTTGTATTTATCGTATGCAAACCATTTTGTGCTTTAAAATTTAGAAAAAATGTGTTTGTTTTTCATCATTTAGGATGGATTAACAAAATAAGTAAGTATTAAATTCAAATATAACCGATATTATTTCTTAATAATAAATATATAACATAAAAACAAACACGATTTCGCGCAAACATAAAGTGACTTTGGAATTGGTAGTTGATGTGATGTTAGTTTGTGAGTTATCTACAATTTCCCAAATCATTATTCTTATTGCTGAGTTGTATTTAATTGCAATTTTTTTTAGATCGATTCAATCTACTTTGTTGGATGAAAAGATGCAGCAAACGAGACATGTTTTAACCAAGTAATTGGTCTGGATCAAGCAAAACAAATTTGTAAAAATATTTTAAATTTAATTTATGGTAAGAGGCTTCAGGGTATTTTATAGTTTATAGGTTAAAACTTAAAACATTAACTTTATATGTATTTTAACGTAATGTGATTTCAAGTGTATTACTGCTAAACTTGACTTTCGTGTTGTATTTTATTTCACGACTATTTACAAAGCAATTCTTTATAATTATTTCAAAAACTTCATAATTTAGTTTAGAAATTGCTAAAAAAGTGCATAAGTTATTTGAGTAGCATTACAGTGTAATTTTTATTTTACAGTATCCATAAGAAAAAATTCAAATTGTGGTGCAGCTTTACAACACGCAATAAACACCAGGAGTAGTGGGTACGAAAGACGCCAATAAACATAAGCACAGAATGAATGTAAATATAGGTTTTTTATATTTTTTAAATTTTTTTCAGTACATATATGGACATTGTATGTTAAGTTTCCAAATTGTTTTATTAATTAAATTAAAAATGATAATACCATTGTATGCATTTAATTTGTGTTAAGTTGCTAACATTGCTAATGCTTTTAAAATTGTGCACAATTTATGTGATGGCAAAGTACATATTATATTGCACAGATTTCACTGGCATTCTGCATTTAACTTGTATTAATATACGTAACTTGCCGATATTGGTTCGATGCAATTTCTGCATTGGCAAGATTCATCCGGCAATATATCGGCCGGTGTGACACCTGGTTACCGGCAGTGTACTTCATTTTAGTACATTGCCAGCATTCTGAGTGCCGGCTAAGGAGTACATTGCCAGTACAGACCCATTGATTTGTGTTTATTGGGCTACAAGGAGTTGTAGGGTAAGCTAGTCTAATCAAACGCGCAATGTCCGCTTTAAACTGTTGAAGGTTTTCTGACGACTTTTGATGATTTTTTACCTGCGCGTAATACATCTATTGAAGATAGATGTCTCCATATCCCGTCTCCAGACATGAGATCAGCAACTGATAATCCATTTGTTGGCAATCGGAGATGGTCTGCAAGATGTTTATCGCTTCTCCTCGGAGGGCAACAATCAACGAAATGGCTTTCTCTTGGTCGTTCTATCCATTGTTCAATGCAACAGCTTCAAATTGTTTGTAGTACGTCGACCACGGTGTCTTGCCATCGAACGTCGGCTGTGCGATCCGTATTCTTGATGTTGCTTTACTTTATTTTCGGGTATTGCGATCGTTCTTGGAGTCACATGTCTTTCGCATTGTAGTCTTTCTTCCATTAGTTTAAATCGTTCTTCTATCTTTCTTGTTTCTTCCTTTAACCTTCTGAGGTTTTCTAATAACTTTTCTTCGATAATCATGAAAGTTTCCGTCAATTTCTTTTCCATTATTCTAGAAGTTTCTCTTCAACTTTCATCTCTAAATTTATGGAATATTCTGGTAATTGTTTTATGTTCTCTTCAAGCGTTCTTGAATTTGCCAACAATTTTTCGTCGAGTTTATTGGAATTTTCTTCCAAAATTTTCGGTTTCCATTAATTTTCTTTCCAGCGTTTTAGAATTTTCTTCTAATATAGTAAAATTTTCTTTTAAAAATCCTAATATTTTGCTATCCATTTTGACACTTTGGGAGCGCATAACCGGCATTCACTCGCGAAATAAAAGTACACACGAATTGTTTATAAGCCCTTATCGCGTTAAATGTAGTCCCACTTCTGACATCAGTGTAACATAATCTTAAAATCGTTTATTAGAAACTAATGGCTAAATACAGTTAACAAATAATCACTGGTCTGCATGAAAATCGGCCCTGATACCATTCTTGACGATTCTAATGTAAAATGA
Organism: Aquatica leii; assembly: GCA_035610365.1. NCBI lineage: Eukaryota > Metazoa > Arthropoda > Insecta > Coleoptera > Lampyridae > Aquatica > Aquatica leii. Next base: position 13,358,231 of record CM069437.1, on the reverse strand, counting down.
CCTTCTGAATCCAAAAATGAGCTCCGTTTTTACCCATCACCTACCTATTTTGGGGGGACCCCATTTTTATTTTATTTATTGCATTTTTTTTTGGAATTTTAACTTATAGCCGTTAAACATCCCAAAGCAGGTAATAAAATTTATACCAAAGTATATGGCAAAAGTTTTGCTATAAAATGTATATAGAAACAACAATAAAATACAAATATATAAGAACAGTAAAAAAATATCAATAAGGAATTAGGAAGATTCACTGCACGACGCTGGCGATCTCAATACCACATGCAGGTTTGAACAGGAATTTTCGACAGGCTTGAACTTGCATTACTCTTATTCTCATTATAGTATATTACATTGTTTGCTTAACTGCTTCGATCAGTACATCTATAGCTGTTGCAGAGTTAATTTGTCGACGTTTTTGACGTGCTGGATTTTGTGTCCATTTTTGTTCATTTGTGTAAAACAGTAAAACTACTTTTACTCCGGATTTTTTCAAGTGACTAAGTGTGATTTGTGGTTAATGTCGGGCGTTGAATTACTGTTTAATTATGCCACGCGAGTGTAAAAATCATCCAGATAGCTTCTGCTATGTCTGCGGGGAATTTACTTTAAAAGCGCAACGAAAACCCCTTTCTCCGCTTGTTAAAACAGCTTATAAATTGTACTTTGATTATCAAGTTGGCGACCAGGGCAAGACTTGGGCTCCATCAGTTTGCTGTACGACTTGTTACAGTAGTTTTACCAAATGGCTCAAAGATACCCGTAAATCAATGCCATTTGCTGTGCCCATGGTTTGGCGTGAACCTCGCTGTCATCTTACAGATCGTTACTTTTGTATGACTTCCACCGTCGGGTTTTCGACCAAAAGTAAGCAAACAATTCAGTATCCCAATATTCCGTCAGCTCTAAGACCTGTTCCTCATAACGATACTTTGCCAATTCCAGAGCCCCCAAACACTTATGCTCTAGAGCCGGAAATGGATTTAAAAGACTCTAAGCCACAACCTGGGGCTTCGAATGATACGTTCAATGATGATGAAGAGTATTCCGCAGATTTAGTTTCTCGGCAACCTCACCTCCTCACTCAATCAGAATTAAATGATCTTGTCAGGGATTTGCAGTTACCCAAGACTAAATCTCAGCTCCTAGGATCGCGACTTCAACAGTGGAATCTCTTAGAAAAGGGAGTAAAAATATCTTCTTACAGGACCAGACAAGCAACCCTGAAATGTCTTTTCTCAGAAGATAAAGGTTTAGTGTTCTGCCCTAATGCAAATTTATTGATGACAGAGTTACAGATGCCATGTGACCCAGACAAATGGAGACTGTTTATAGACTCATCAAAAACAAGCTTAAAAGTTGTCCTGTTGGCAAATGGGAATGACTTCCCATCATTTCCAGTTGCATACTCTGTTGATATGAAGGAAACGTACGAAAACATCTTCAGAATCCTTGATAAAATTAGTTATCATGATTATAAGTGGAAACTTTGCGCTGACTTAAAAGTTGTTGTTCTACTCACGGGCCTGCAATCAGGATTCACAAAATATTGCTGCCACCACCACCTTTACACATCAAACTTGGATTGATCAAGCAGTTTGTGAAAGCAGTGGACAAGGCAGGTGGCGCATTTCAATTTTTGAAAACTAAATTTTCTCGTCTTAGCGAAGCTAAAATCAAAGAAGGCGTTTTTGTTGGTCCCCGGATTAGACAACTCTTCCAAGATTCGACGTTTATTGAACACCTAAATCGAAAAGAAAAACGAGCTTGGCTTGCATTTCAAAACGTTTGTAAGAACTTCCTGGGTAACCACAAAAGTGAAGATTATGTCGCTCACGTCGAGGAACTGCTTTTAGCGTACAAGGACATAGGATGTAACATGTCTCTTAAAGTTCACTTCCTTCACTCGCATCTGGACTTTTTCCCTGAAAATTTAGGAGCAGTCTCGGATTAACACGGGGAACGGTTCCATCAAGACATTGCTAAGCTGGAGAAGAGATTTTCAAGGAAGTGTTGGCGGAGTACTGTTGGTTTTTGAAACGAGAGCTGTACCTCAGGGTATAAAAGGAAAGCAAGCACCAAGCAACGATAAATATCTTTTTATTTATTACTGTTTATAGCTAAAATAGTTCTTTTTCCCATTTAAATTAAATTCATGTCCATATATTTATTATTATAATAATTATTATATTTATTATTATCGTTCGATAAATAAATTATAATTAATTTATCGAAAAGTGGTAAAATTAGAGATTTGGGGCTCCCTCGAAAATGGTGGGTGATGGAAGAAAACGGAAGACATATTTGGATTCAGGACGTCATTTTACATAAGAATTGCCCGGAATAATGTCAGGGCTCGATAAAAAATATTTTTTTGCAGACCAGTGTTATTGATTTATTTCGACACTATTTCTTTTCACTATCGCGCATACGATAACGTAAAGGTAATTAAACTGCACTTGCGTTAATTACTCAACAAATTCTCTTGTTGTTGCAGGTTCTGTTTGTATCCGGAACATTATCTTTTTATCGCGTCTAGGAGTTTCCTTCATTTTCTTTAATCTTCGAATACTTTTCGGAAACAGAACTTAACACTATTTTGGTTTGTATGTTAAAACAGCGATTTTCTGGAATCTGCTCTCGATTGTTATTTTTTTAAATCTTTTTATTTATTATTTTGTTTTCTTTATCTAATATTGCTAATCTAATTTGCGTTTCTTTATTTTTGTAATTGTGTGTCTAGGTTTTGTTTATACCTATTGATAATTTGGTTGTTTTCTTACAATAAAATAAGTTTTTTTAGCAAAAACAAAACACTTTAATAATAAAATCGTTAACTAAATACTTAAAAATTGATTTTTTGAAACAAATCGTAATGTGGGTTGCCTACTATTAGGTGCTTTTTTCCCGTATAAAGATACGCCACTGTATAAGAAGGTGTTCTAAAAACTGCAGCACGCCATTGCGCAGATGCAAACACTCGATTGATTAAATCAAAACGTCTTTGTTTGCGCATTGCGTTTTTGTTAAATTTTTTCAGGAAATCAAAGAATATCAAGCTGGCAAGAGTCATAGCTTGGCAGTGTAAGGTTTAACGTCCAACCAATTAGTGAAAACAGGTAAGCCACAAAAGTAATTCTAATTTAAGCGTATTTTGCGAAGTAGATATTGAGCCAAGAGTTGAAAATCGTTTACAATTATAATTTTCTTATCGCAACGAAATGACGGCCGAATTCCACCTCTTGGTAATGAATTAATTTTTTTCTAGCCACGCGCTTTTAGTCGATTGTATTTCGATTTGTTATATATAAACACAGGCTAATTTGTGTTTATATATACACAAAATGGAGAACGCCCAAGTCTTCCAAAACGACGCCTCGAGTCGGTCGTGTCAGAGCGAGACAAGTTTTTCGTTCGGTGTTGCCAGATCGTATATAATTTTCAAAATTTTATCACTGGCTTGATATGTACACTGCATGTTCTCCATTTGAATGTTTGTCTGCTTATTGTAACGTCGTTGGCGCAGAGTTTTCTGCTCCAGTTCCAATTATTTGCTAATTTAGGTTTTTTTAGTCCATATGTTTGAGTTTCAAATTTGAAACAATTCATAATGTATAATTAGCGTTATGGAATGTGAAAGTGAACGTTCAACACAACTTTGTGTTCTTCACTAGGAAAAACTCGTTCAAATTTGTTCTTAGTAGTCACGTCCTTACGTTTAATTACAATTACATTACCTACTCAATTTGATGATGTAATTTTTTGGACATGGCCCAAATTTTTTGCTTTGTAACTGAGTTTATAGATTGTTTTGAAGTTCTGGTACGAATTATTATTTTCGACTTTTGATCAAAATACTATTCGTTCGTGGTCTGAAAACTGAGTCAACTTTAGAATTTTTTGCAGAACTAAATATTGAATTTTCGATTCCTTTATTCTTGTACATTAAACACAAATTTTTATATCTGGGAAAAAAATTTAAAAAAAGCGGCTACGGCGGTCATATTCAATGACTGCACCGATGACAGTGGTCCAGTATTTCAAGTGTAGGGCCGCTCCTACTTATCTGAAACAGAGAACGAAATGAATTTTAAAAACTAGATGAAATTCCCCGGATTTTCTATCTAATCTCATTCAAATTGGTTTAAATTTAACAAAATGACAGTCATTAGAAGAAAGGGTCTGTTTTTCAGTGTTTGGTCCGCAATTAAAATTTTTCTACTGAAAATAACACGTTTTTTTATTATCCGCGATGTGTCTGAATTGTGAGCGTATTGACTAGTAATGTTGATCCTCAGCACATTCATTTTTACCAGCAATGAAGACTCCCTCCCTGGAGATGTTTCAAAGCTAATTTCCAAACCGTGGCATTGAATGACTCATTTGAGTTTTCAATGTTCGCTCCACTCGCTTCTTGGAGAGGAGGTGGATGGTGAAATGTGTCCAGTGATTCTTCAGTTTTTGCAACACGCCACTTAAACCAGGTGCTGAGCACTTGTGTTGCTCCTTCCCTCATTTTTTCAACGGAATCTGAGTTTCTTCTAAAGACGAGTCTGTAGTAGACTGTCAATTCTGTGATCAGCATGTCGGTTAATTAGCCTTGCCCTTTTTCACTGAGCCTCTTAGTGAAACTTCATTTTGCGTCGCGTTTTTGTACGTGTCCTACACATTCTTCTTTCATCCCCGTGATATTTTCGTACCAGACCCACGTCAATGACAGCCTGTAAAGTTGAAATGTTTAATTAAATAAAATAATAACAAATTATTCTATAGGTAAAAAACTGTCAAAACACAAACGTTGAAAGTCTTGAAATCCCCGTCGCCGATATATTTTATCGCGTTGAGTTCCATTTTTCCAACGCTCCCATGGTAATTTGCCGTACAGTTTTCCCCATGGTTCTTCTTTCACTTTTCGTGTTCAGAAGTTATTTTCTTCGACGTCGCTTACTTCACAATGATGCCAGAATTTTGTCGGTGTATTGACGCGATGCCAAAGAGCGAAATGAAACCCCGTTTGTTTTAGGAGCCATCTCCGGAAACTAATATTTGTAACAGCTCGTTTCCCGCTGCACATGTGTAGTTTTCAAAAAAAAATTTTTTTTGATTGAAAGACGTGGAATTTTCTAAAATCAAGTCAATTTTCTTTTGGGTACAAGGTTTAATTTTTGGGCAAAAGATTCATTTGGAGAAGCAGTTTGAAGTTTTGATGAAACGGGAAAAATTCTGGCAGCGCCGATCTCGTTCAATCGACTTGTCCGTCTCCGTGGCCGATTTAATAACCGGTATTTACTAATACGAGTTTCAGGCTTAACCATGCCGGGTTTTAGCAGTGCGGGTACGTTCAAAATATTTATCGGAAACCTTGCCGAGAAAACTTCAGTCAATGATATCAAACCCCTGTTTGAAAAGTACGGAAAGGTTGTGGAATGCGATGTTGTCAAGAATTACGGTTTTGTACACATGGAGAATGAATCGGAGGGACGCGATTCAATACAAAATTTAAACGGATACATGGTCAACGGGCAGCCAATAAAATGCGAAGCCGCTAAGAGTCGTAAGGCTCCGACAACGCCGACGACAAAGATATTCGTAGGAAATTTGACTGAGAATACGAAAGCACCACAAGTACGCGAGCTATTCAAAAAATTCGGAACTGTTGTGGAATGCGACATTGTACGGAACTACGGGTTCGTGCATCTAGAATCGTCGGGCGACGTGAACGAAGCGATCAAAGAACTAAACGGCACGATGGTCGACGGGCAACCAATGAAGGTGCAGTTATCGACGAGTCGCGTACGGCAAAGACCGGGTATGGGCGACCCCGAGCAATGCTACCGATGTGGCCGCGGTGGCCATTGGTCTAAGGAATGCCCGAAGGGCATGGGTCCTGACCGATTCCGCGACCGAATGTTCGGGCGTGACCCTTATCCACCACCGCCACCTCCGCCGTTCCTGCGTGACCGAATGATGGGCCGATTTGGGGTAGGGCCTTTATCATTAAATACTTGTAATTACAGTCACCATTTTTCTTTGCATCCCATTTTTCATAACTACTACTAATTTGAGAAAAAAATATAAACTAGCGTTTGGGTCGATTTGCATGTCATCTACCTATAACAATAAAGACAGTAAGTGAAACCAAACATTTTTGGGTATAGTGTAGATCAACCATACGGAACAATCCGTTGATGCCAATCAACCCAAACCTAAGTTATGTTGATACAAAACTATGGCTCTCTAAAACCGAGTTGCATGCTTGTCGTTCAGTTTATAGAGACCTAGCAAAGCCGAATCCCCAAATGCTCGTTTATTAAACAGTAAGGGACAATTACGTTGCCGTGAACAAATATTTAACTTTGCTTCTAAGCGCATCAAAAGGTATAAACTTCATTTACTTTGAGCCTTTATGTTAATCTTTTGAGACCTATGTTTAAATTTGTTACGAACCACGCTTTATAGATAAAATAAAACAAAAATAGTTAAAAGTTCTCAATAGATTAACTTGTTGAATCTTGGGACGTGTTAATGTGTTTTTAATTTAACGCTTTGATGTAACAGGATGGGTATGACAGTTATTACGACAGAAGATATGACGACTCGAGAGATTTATACGAGCGTAGATATTCAGGACTGCCAAGCCGCAGCGAAATGGGATTGCGCGGTGGTCGAGGTGATTTCTTGCCACCTCCACTACCGCCCCGCCGAGAACCTCTACCGCCTATGCCATCCATAGGATTGAGAGGACCTCCGTCGAGTAGTGGTGGAATGAGAGAATCCAGTTTTGGACGCAGCAGTAGCGACTATGGTTTATTTAGTCGCAGATCTCCTCCATCATCTAGTGGCATGCAAGGATCGAGAGTTAGCCGAATGTACGAAGATTTCAGTAGGGATTCGTTTGACGATAGACGGTGAGTAGTATGAACGAAACTTATCGATCTAACACGAATTTCGCGTTTAGCCCTGGAATGCGAGGTCCTTCTCCTTCAAGAAGATACGCTCCTTATTAAGATTAATTCATATACATATTATAATTAGGATTGCTATAGTAATTCCTGTATTTTTAATGCCTAGATGTACAATTTAATTTAATTATATGTAATAATGATTGTCTATGTTTTATTTTTGTGAGACATAATAAAATTTTGTATAAATTTTGCAACTGAAAACTTTATTAATCGTTTAGGTCACTACCATCAAAGGAAGGAGATTTCCGGTACAACGGATTAACAGGAGTACTTTTAGCCGACAATTAAGGAGAGTTATAACTACAGCCAGAGCAGACTATAAAGTCAAGGATGCCATTAAGACTAACTAACGTTAGAACATCTCAAATTTAAGTTATTTAAACGAATACACGGATATAACAGGTTTAAATTCCAACACATAAACACCTTATATTAAACAAAAGAAGAGTTGATTAACTGACGGCTTGTCAGTGGGTACTGAGGTCTTAGTTACGGAAGTAAGCCACCTATTAGTTGAATGGTCGAGACAAACAAACAAGGACCGAAAATACACATATATAATAATCACACAATAATATATCAAACAAAAGTTATAAAGATGTCCATTCAGGAACATTCTTGAACAATTTTTATTTGGTTTTCTACACTAGTTTGTGTTTATTGTTCAATAGTTTTTATTTGATTCTCAATACTAGTCCGTGTTTCTTTTATTTTCTGAGAATTTTCTAGTGATTTCCCTTCTCTATTTTTCTCGAATTTTTTTCTTAGAATTTATTTCTATTTTACTAGATTATTCTTTTATTTTTCAAGTATTTTTTAATTGCCATCCATTACTTCAGTAACTTCAAACAAATGTGAAACAATTGACTGACGAGCAGATTTGAGGGTTTTAATCGCAACTAATCGGAGAGGTTGATATTTTTGATCATCAAAAACGATAGTTTTTTTCGCGATGGTACAACTGCTTTTGTCGTAACTGAAATCTTCGCGATTTACGAAAATGACGTCTCAAGATATCGAAGAATGGTACGAGAATTCGATAAACTAATTAAACGCCGAGAAGAACTCTACAAGGATCAGGTCGGGAAATTGATCATCCTCGGCGAGATCGTCTCGTGGGGAGACAAGATCAGAGTATAAGTACCAAACTTTCAACCTGTTAAACCAGTTGGCAAGAGCTTGGCAATGGAGTATGTCAAATTTTGACATAATCTAAAATAAATGTGTCAAAGTTTGACAAGTGTCCCAAAACATTAAAATGAAGAAATATTGTGTAAGTACTTTATTGTTTATTTTTTGTGCCAATTTAGTAAAAATTGCTTGATTTTTTAAAATATATATCAGATTAAGATTGCGTTATGTCAGAAGTTTGATTGTTAGTGATTGAAATAAGGTTTTATTCTCAAATAAAATTAGGAATCTTACTTCATTTTGTAAAGATTCTATAATGTTTTATTGCAAAATCTACTTCAACATTCCAGTGGAAATCTGTAAACGCAGATTATCTGAAAAACATCGTCGTTGAACTTATATTTCTATTGTTTTTTTGGGATCACATTGTTTCTCGTGTCCAAAAACTGAAAAGTTTGATGTAGGTTATCCTTACCATTAAATGTAAGATTCTCGTTACAACTAAAGATTTGGTCACTACTACTCGTCACCACTAAAAAACTGGGGTCACTCTCAGTTCGGAAACCAACTGACACAGAATCACTAACTTACAAAACTCTTAATTCGATAATCAAAGGTGGTTGATTTGGTCGAGGAATACATAGTGCTGAATGGTGAGAAAGTAGTGAATCTTCAAGATGACTGCAACCTATGACGTTTGTTCATCAGTGGAAGAATCTTGTAGAATTTCCAATATGATAACTATGACGTAGGACTGCGTTGCATCAGCGAACTTTTATTTCTGAACGATACACGTATGGCACTTGGTAGCAACACGAAGATTCTAAGCATTTACTTCAGCAAACGTAAAAGTCAGATAAGCGTTGTCTTAATCCGTAATCGATGTTAGAGAGAGAATCCGTTTGAGGAGAGTTAGATATCGACATAGTCTTGTCGGGATTCAGTATTTTAAAGACACCTAGATCTAATTTGGACTTCGTGAAGATAATTGTTTGTTGGATCGCCGTCTGGAAACAGGAAACAAGGTTTACTTGTCATTACCTGTAAAGTTTGCATTCTTTACTACAAGTGTGACAATTTGTATTTGTAAAGCGTGACTTTGTTTGAGTTAAGACATTGATGGATTAACTATTATGATGACTGTAGGCTGTTTTTAAGCAATCGCGGTAGTTCTTTTTATAGAGTAAAGACACGCCAGCAAACTTTTATTCCGAACGATACACGTGTGGATCTTAGATCAGTAGTATGCCCATGTCATTGACGGAAGAGAAGTGTATAACCGCAGTGAGAAATCAAAACATTCACTGTCAAAGTCTGAGATACAGAATAGCGTCCCAATGTTTTAGTGAACTTTCTGTGGTGGCGTCAAAGCTTGTCTGTGTACTCGGCCTTTGAACGAATTTTGTCTGTATTTTGTCCTTTAGTGTAGTTGTAGATTTTATAGCGAGAAAGACTTATGCAAAACTAGGTTTTGTCTTGGCAATTGTTATTGACCAGTTTGCGCATGTTTTGTGCTAGTGGAGGTAACTGTCTATAACCTAAGTGTAATTTTTTTGGCACAAATTTAAATATCACCTGAAAATGTTTTTTGGCAATTTTAGCGAATTCTCTGTGATGGTTCCAAAGTACGTTTGTCTACTCGGCCTTTGAACGGACCAAATTTTGTCCTTGTTTTGTTCTTTGGTGTAGTTGTAGATTTTATCGCGAGAATCACTTTTGCAAAACTAGTTTTTGTCTTATCTATTTTTATTGACCGGTTTGCGCATATTTTGTGTCTGTGGAGGTAATTCTCTATAGCCTAGTCGCACTGTATTTTTTGGGCACAAATTTAAAGCTCAACTGTAGATGTTTTTTGGCGATTTTAGTGAATTCTCTGGTGTGGTCACAAAGTATATTTGTCTAATCAGCTTTTGAACGGACCGAGTTTTGTCTTTATTTTGTCCTTTGGTGTAATTATAGACTTTATAGCGAGAGACTTTTGCAAAACTAGTTTTTGTCTTGTCAGTTGTTATTGACCGGTTTGCGCATATTTTGTGACTGTGGAGGGAACTCTCTATAGCCTAATCGCAGTGTCATTTTTTTGGCACAAGTTTAAACATCACCTGAAGATGTTATTTGACAATTTTAGTGCATTCTCTGTGGCGGTGGCAAAGTATTTTCGTCTACTCGGTTTTTGAATGGACCAAGTTTTGTCTTTATTTTGTTCTTTGGTGTAGTTGTAGATTTTATAACGGGAAAAACTTTTTCAAAAAAGTTTTCGTCTTGTCACTTGTTATTAACCGGTTTACGCATGTTTTGTGACTGTGGAGGCAACTTTCTATAGCCTAATCACAGTGTCATTTTTGGCACAAATTTAAACATCATCTCAAGATGTTTTTTGGCAATTTTACTAAATTCTCTGTGGCGGTGGCAAACTATGTTTGTCCACTCGGTTTTTAAACGGACCAAGTTTTGTCTTTATTTTGTTCTTTGGTGTAGTTGTAGATTTTATAGCGGGAAAAACTTTTGCAAAACTAATTTTTGTCTTGTCAATTGCTGTTGACCGGTTTGTGTATGTTTTGTGACTGTGGAGGCAACTCTCTATAAATCGCAGTGTCATTTTTTTGGCACAAGTTTAAACATCACCTGAAGATGTTTTTTGACAATTTTAGTGCATTCTCTGTGGCGGTGGCAAAGTATTTTCGTCTACTCGGTTTTTGAATGGACCAAGTTTTGTCTTTATTTTGTTCTTTGGTGTAGTTGTAGATTTTATAACGGGAAAAACTTTTTCAAAAAAGTTTTCGTCTTGTCACTTGTTATTAACCGGTTTACGCATGTTTTGTGACTGTGGAGGCAACTTTCTATAGCCTAATCACAGTGTCATTTTTGGCACAAATTTAAACATCATCTCAAGATGTTTTTTGGCAATTTTACTAAATTCTCTGTGGCGGTGGCAAACTATGTTTGTCCACTCGGTTTTTAAACGGACCAAGTTTTGTCTTTATTTTGTTCTTTGGTGTAGTTGTAGATTTTATAGCGGGAAAAACTTTTGCAAAACTAATTTTTGTCTTGTCAATTGCTGTTGACCGGTTTGTGTATGTTTTGTGACTGTGGAGGCAACTCTCTATAAATCGCAGTGTCATTTTTTTGGCACAAGTTTAAACATCACCTGAAGATGTTTTTTGACAATTTTAGTGCATTCTCTGTGGCGGTGGCAAAGTATTTTCGTCTACTCGGTTTTTGAATGGACCAAGTTTTGTCTTTATTTTGCTCTTTGGTGTAGTTGTAGATTTTATAGCGGGGAAAAACTTTTTCAAAACAAGTTTTCGTCTTGTCAATTGTTATTAACCGGTTTACGCATGTTTTGTGACTGTGGAGGCAACTTTCTATAACCTAATCGCAGTGTCATTTTTTTGGCACAAATTTAAACATCACCTGAAGATGTTATTTGACAATTTTAGTGCATTCTCTGTGGCGGTGGCAAAGTATTTTCGTCTACTCGGTTTTTGAATGGACCAATAAGTTTTGTCTTTATTTTGTTCTTTGGTGTAGTTATAGACTTTATAGCGAGAGACTTTTGCAAAACTAGTTTTTGTCTTGTCAGTTGTTATTGACCGGTTTGCGCATATTTTGTGACTGTGGAGGAACTTTCTATAGCCTAATCGCATAGTGTCATTTTTTGGCACAAGTTTAAACATCACCTGAAGATGTGATTTGACAATTTTAGTGCATTCTCTGTGGCGGTGGCAAAGTATTTTCGTCTACTCGGTTTTTGAATGGACCAATAAGTTTTGTCTTTATTTTGTTCTTTGGTGTAGTTATAGACTTTATAGCGAGAGACTTTTGCAAAACTAGTTTTTGTCTTGTCAGTTGTTATTGACCGGTTTGCGCATATTTTGTGACTGTGGAGGGAACTTTCTATAGCCTAATCGCATAGTGTCATTTTTGGCACAAGTTTAAACATCACCTGAAGATGTTATTTGACAATTTTAGTGCATTCTCTGTGGCTGTGGCAAAGTATTTTTGTCTACTCGGTTTTTGAATGGACCAAGTTTTGTCTTTATTTTGTTCTTTGGTGTAGTTGTAGATTTTATAGCGGGAAAAACTTTTTCAAAACAAGTTTTCGTCTTGTCAATTGTTATTGACCGGTTTACGCATGTTTTGTGACTGTGGAGGCAACTTTCTATAGCCTAATCGCAGTGTCATTTTTTTGGCACAAGTTTAAACATCACCTGAAGATGTGATTTGACAATTTTAGTGCATTCTCTGTGGCGGTGGCAAAGTATTTTCGTCTACTCGGTTTTGAATGGACCAATAAGTTTTGTCTTTATTTTGTTCCTTGGTGTAGTTGTAGATTTTATAGCGGGAAAAACTTTTTCAAAACAAGTTTTCGTCTTGTCAATTGTTATTGACCGGTTTACGCATGTTTTGTGACTGTGGAGGCAACTTTCTATAGCCTAATCGCAGTGTCATTTTTTGGCACAAGTTTAACCATCACCTGAAGATGTGATTTGACAATTTTAGTGCATTCTCTGTGGCGGTGGCAAAGTATTTTCGTCTACTCGGTTTTTGAATGGACCAATAAGTTTTGTCTTTATTTTGTTCTTTGGTGTAGTTATAGACTTTATAGCGAGAGACTTTTGCAAAACTAGTTTTTGTCTTGTCAGTTGTTATTGACCGGTTTGCGCATATTTTGTGACTGTGGAGGGAACTTTCTATAGCCTAATCGCATAGTGTCATTTTTTGGCACAAGTTTAAACATCACCTGAAGATGTTATTTGACAACTTTAGTGCATTCTCTGTGGCTGTGGCAAAGTATTTTTGTCTACTCGGTTTTTGAATGGACCAAGTTTTGTCTTTATTTTGTTCTTTGGTGTAGTTGTAGATTTTATAGCGGGAAAAACTTTTTCAAAACAAGTTTTCGTCTTGTCAATTGTTATTGACCGGTTTACGCATGTTTTGTGACTGTGGAGGCAACTTTCTATAGCCTAATCGCAGTGTCATTTTTTTGGCACAAGTTTAAACATCACCTGAAGATGTGATTTGACAATTTTAGTGCATTCTCTGTGGCGGTGGCAAAGTATTTTCGTCTACTCGGTTTTTGAATGGACCAAGTTTTGTCTTTATTTTGCTCTTTGGTGTAGTTGTAGATTTTATAGCGGGGAAAAACTTTTTCAAAACAAGTTTTCGTCTTGTCAATTGTTATTAACCGGTTTACGCATGTTTTGTGACTGTGGAGGCAACTTTCTATAACCTAATCGCAGTGTCATTTTTTTGGCACAAATTTAAACATCACCTGAAGATGTTATTTGACAATTTTAGTGCATTCTCTGTGGCGGTGGCAAAGTATTTTCGTCTACTCGGTTTTTGAATGGACCAATAAGTTTTGTCTTTATTTTGTTCTTTGGTGTAGTTATAGACTTTATAGCGAGAGACTTTTGCAAAACTAGTTTTGTCTTGTCAGTTGTTATTGACCGGTTTGCGCATATTTTGTGACTGTGGAGGGAACTTTCTATAGCCTAATCGCATAGTGTCATTTTTTTGGCACAAGTTTAAACATCACCTGAAGATGTTATTTGACAATTTTAGTGCATTCTCTGTGGCGGTGGCAAAGTATTTTCGTCTACTCGGTTTTTGAATGGACCAATAAGTTTTGTCTTTATTTTGTTCTTTGGTGTAGTTATAGACTTTATAGCGAGAGACTTTTGCAAAACTAGTTTTTGTCTTGTCAGTTGTTATTGACCGGTTTGCGCATATTTTGTGACTGTGGAGGGAACTTTCTATAGCCTAATCGCATAGTGTCATTTTTTTGGCACAAGTTTAAACATCACCTGAAGATGTTATTTGACAATTTTAGTGCATTCTCTGTGGCGGTGGCAAAGTATTTTCGTCTACTCGGTTTTTGAATGGACCAATAAGTTTTGTCTTTATTTTGTTCTTTGGTGTAGTTATAGACTTTATAGCGAGAGACTTTTGCAAAACTAGTTTTTGTCTTGTCAGTTGTTATTGACCGGTTTGCGCATATTTTGTGACTGTGGAGGGAACTTTCTATAGCCTAATCGCATAGTGTCATTTTTTTGGCACAAGTTTAAACATCACCTGAAGATGTTATTTGACAATTTTAGTGCATTCTCTGTGGCTGTGGCAAAGTATTTTTGTCTACTCGGTTTTTGAATGGACCAAGTTTTGTCTTTATTTTGTTCTTTGGTGTAGTTGTAGATTTTATAGCGGGAAAAACTTTTTCAAAACAAGTTTTCGTCTTGTCAATTGTTATTGACCGGTTTACGCATGTTTTGTGACTGTGGAGGCAACTTTCTAAAGCCTAATCGCAGTGTCATTTTTTTGGCACAAGTTTAAACATCACCTGAAGATGTTATTTGACAATTTTAGTGCATTCTCTGTGGCGGTGGCAAAGTATTTTCGTCTACTCGGTTTTTGAATGGACCAATAAGTTTTGTCTTTATTTTGTTCCTTGGTGTAGTTGTAGATTTTATAGCGGGAAAAACTTTTTCAAAACAAGTTTTCGTCTTGTCAATTGTTATTGACCGGTTTACGCATGTTTTGTGACTGTGGAGGCAACTTTCTATAGCCTAATCGCAGTGTCAGTTTTGGCACAAGTTTAAACATCACCTGAAGATGTGATTTGACAATTTTAGTGCATTCTCTGTGGCGGTGGCAAAGTATTTTCGTCTACTCGGTTTTTGAATGGACCAATAAGTTTTGTCTTTATTTTGTTCTTTGGTGTAGTTATAGACTTTATAGCGAGAGACTTTTGCAAAACTAGTTTTTGTCTTGTCAGTTGTTATTGACCGGTTTGCGCATATTTTGTGACTGTGGAGGAACTTTCTATAGCCTAATCGCATAGTGTCATTTTTTTGGCACAAGTTTAAACATCACCTGAAGATGTTATTTGACAACTTTAGTGCATTCTCTGTGGCTGTGGCAAAGTATTTTTGTCTACTCGGTTTTGAATGGACCAAGTTTTGTCTTTATTTTGTTCTTTGGTGTAGTTGTAGATTTTATAGCGGGAAAAACTTTTTCAAAACAAGTTTTCGTCTTGTCAATTGTTATTGACCGGTTTACGCATGTTTTGTGACTGTGGAGGCAACTTTCTATAGCCTAATCGCAGTGTCATTTTTTGGCACAAGTTTAAACATCACCTGAAGATGTGATTTGACAATTTTAGTGCATTCTCTGTGGCGGTGGCAAAGTATTTTCGTCTACTCGGTTTTTGAATGGACCAAGTTTTGTCTTTATTTTGCTCTTTGGTGTAGTTGTAGATTTTATAGCGGGGAAAAACTTTTTCAAAACAAGTTTTCGTCTTGTCAATTGTTATTAACCGGTTTACGCATGTTTTGTGACTGTGGAGGCAACTTTCTATAACCTAATCGCAGTGTCATTTTTTTGGCACAAATTTAAACATCACCTGAAGATGTTATTTGACAATTTTAGTGCATTCTCTGTGGCGGTGGCAAAGTATTTTCGTCTACTCGGTTTTTGAATGGACCAATAAGTTTTGTCTTTATTTTGTTCTTTGGTGTAGTTATAGACTTTATAGCGAGAGACTTTTGCAAAACTAGTTTTTGTCTTGTCAGTTGTTATTGACCGGTTTGCGCATATTTTGTGACTGTGGAGGGAACTTTCTATAGCCTAATCGCATAGTGTCATTTTTTTGGCACAAGTTTAAACATCACCTGAAGATGTTATTTGACAATTTTAGTGCATTCTCTGTGGCGGTGGCAAAGTATTTTTGTCTACTCGGTTTTTGAATGGACCAATAAGTTTTGTCTTTATTTTGTTCTTTGGTGTAGTTATAGACTTTATAGCGAGAGACTTTTGCAAAACTAGTTTTTGTCTTGTCAGTTGTTATTGACCGGTTTGCGCATATTTTGTGACTGTGGAGGGAACTTTCTATAGCCTAATCGCATAGTGTCATTTTTTTGGCACAAGTTTAAACATCACCTGAAGATGTTATTTGACAATTTTAGTGCATTCTCTGTTGCTGTGGCAAAGTATTTTTGTCTACTCGGTTTTTGAATGGACCAAGTTTTGTCTTTATTTTGTTCTTTGGTGTAGTTGTAGATTTTATAGCGGGAAAAACTTTTTCAAAACAAGTTTTCGTCTTGTCAATTGTTATTGACCGGTTTACGCATGTTTTGTGACTGTGGAGGCAACTTTCTAAAGCCTAATCGCAGTGTCATTTTTTTGGCACAAGTTTAAACATCACCTGAAGATGTTATTTGACAATTTTAGTGCATTCTCTGTGGCGGTGGCAAAGTATTTTCGTCTACTCGGTTTTTGAATGGACCAATAAGTTTTGTCTTTATTTTGTTCTTTAATGTAGTTGTAGATTTTATAGCGGGAAAAACTTTTTCAAAACAAGTTTTCGTCTTGTCAATTGTTATTGACCGGTTTACGCATGTTTTGTGACTGTGGAGGCAACTTTCTATAGCCTAATCGCAGTGTCATTTTTGGCACAAGTTTAAACATCACCTGAAGATGTGATTTGACAATTTTAGTGCATTCTCTGTGGCGGTGGCAAAGTATTTTCGTCTACTCGGTTTTTGAATGGACCAATAAGTTTTGTCTTTATTTTGTTCTTTGGTGTAGTTATAGACTTTATAGCGAGAGACTTTTGCAAAACTAGTTTTTGTCTTGTCAGTTGTTATTGACCGGTTTGCGCATATTTTGTGACTGTGGAGGGAACTTTCTATAGCCTAATCGCATAGTGGCATTTTTGGCACAAGTTTAAACATCACCTGAAGATGTTATTTGACAACTTTAGTGCATTCTCTGTGGCTGTGGCAAAGTATTTTTGTCTACTCGGTTTTGAATGGACCAAGTTTTGTCTTTATTTTGTTCTTTGGTGTAGTTGTAGATTTTATAGCGGGAAAAACTTTTTCAAAACAAGTTTTCGTCTTGTCAATTGTTATTGACCGGTTTACGCATGTTTTGTGACTGTGGAGGCAACTTTCTATAGCCTAATCGCAGTGTCATTTTTTTGGCACAAGTTTAAACATCACCTGAAGATGTGATTTGACAATTTTAGTGCATTCTCTGTGGCGGTGGCAAAGTATTTTCGTCTACTCGGTTTTTGAATGGACCAATAAGTTTTGTCTTTATTTTGTTCTTTGGTGTAGTTGTAGATTTTATAGCGGGAAAAACTTTTTCAAAACAAGTTTTCGTCTTGTCAATTGTTATTGACCGGTTTACGCATGTTTTGTGACTGTGGAGGCAACTTTCTATAGCCTAATCGCAGTGTCATTTTTTTGGCACAAGTTTAAACATCACCTGAAGATGTGATTTGACAATTTTAGTGCATTCTCTGTGGCGGTGGCAAAGTATTTTCGTCTACTCGGTTTTTGAATGGACCAATAAGTTTTGTCTTTATTTTGTTCTTTGTTGTAGTTATAGACTTTATAGCGAGAGACTTTTGCAAAACTAGTTTTTGTCTTGTCAGTTGTTATTGACCGGTTTGCGCATATTTTGTGACTGTGGAGGGAACTTTCTATAGCCTAATCGCATAGTGTCATTTTTTTGGCACAAGTTTAAACATCACCTGAAGATGTTATTTGACAACTTTAGTGCATTCTCTGTGGCTGTGGCAAAGTATTTTTGTCTACTCGGTTTTTGAATGGACCAAGTTTTGTCTTTATTTTGTTCTTTGGTGTAGTTGTAGATTTTATAGCGGGAAAAACTTTTCAAAACAAGTTTTCGTCTTGTCAATTGTTATTGACCGGTTTACGCATGTTTTGTGACTGTGGAGGCAAGTTTCTATAGCCTAATCGCTGTATCATGATTTTGGCACTAGTTTAAACATCACCTGAAGATGTGATTTGACAATTTTAGTGCATTCTCTGTGGCGGTGGCAAAGTATTTTCGTCTACTCGGTTTTTGAATGGACCAATAAGTTTTGTCTTTATTTTGTTCTTTGGTGTAGTTATAGACTTTATAGCGAGAGACTTTTGCAAAACTAGTTTTTGTCTTGTCAGTTGTTATTGACCGGTTTGCGCATATTTTGTGACTGTGGAGGGAACTTTCTATAGCCTAATCGCATAGTGTCATTTTTTTGGCACAAGTTTAAACATCACCTGAAGATGTTATTTGACAACTTTAGTGCATTCTCTGTGGCTGTGGCAAAGTATTTTTGTCTACTCGGTTTTTGAATGGACCAAGTTTTGTCTTTATTTTGTTCTTTGGTGTAGTTGTAGATTTTATAGCGGGAAAAACTTTTTCAAAACAAGTTTTCGTCTTGTCAATTGTTATTGACCGGTTTACGCATGTTTTGTGACTGTGGAGGCAACTTTCTATAGCCTAATCGCAGTGTCATTTTTGGCACAAGTTTAAACATCACCTGAAGATGTGATTTGACAATTTTAGTGCATTCTCTGTGGCGGTGGCAAAGTATTTTCGTCTACTCGGTTTTTGAATGGACCAATAAGTTTTGTCTTTATTTTGTTCTTTGGTGTAGTTGTAGATTTTATAGCGGGAAAAACTTTTTCAAAACAAGTTTTCGTCTTGTCAATTGTTATTGACCGGTTTACGCATGTTTTGTGACTGTGGAGGCAACTTTCTATAGCCTAATCGCAGTGTCATTTTTTTGGCACAAGTTTAAACATCACCTGAAGATGTGATTTGACAATTTTAGTGCATTCTCTGTGGCGGTGGCAAAGTATTTTCGTCTACTCGGTTTTTGAATGGACCAATAAGTTTTGTCTTTATTTTGTTCTTTGTTGTAGTTATAGACTTTATAGCGAGAGACTTTTGCAAAACTAGTTTTTGTCTTGTCAGTTGTTATTGACCGGTTTGCGCATATTTTGTGACTGTGGAGGGAACTTTCTATAGCCTAATCGCATAGTGTCATTTTTGGCACAAGTTTAAACATCACCTGAAGATGTTATTTGACAACTTTAGTGCATTCTCTGTGGCTGTGGCAAAGTATTTTTGTCTACTCGGTTTTTGAATGGACCAAGTTTTGTCTTTATTTTGTTCTTTGGTGTAGTTGTAGATTTTATAGCGGGAAAAACTTTTTCAAAACAAGTTTTCGTCTTGTCAATTGTTATTGACCGGTTTACGCATGTTTTGTGACTGTGGAGGCAACTTTCTATAGCCTAATCGCAGTGTCATTTTTTTGGCACAAGTTTAAACATCACCTGAAGATGTGATTTGACAATTTTAGTGCATTCTCTGTGGCGGTGGCAAAGTATTTTCGTCTACTCGGTTTTTGAATGGACCAATAAGTTTTGTCTTTATTTTGTTCTTTGGTGTAGTTATAGACTTTATAGCGAGAGACTTTTGCAAAACTAGTTTTTGTCTTGTCAGTTGTTATTGACCGGTTTGCGCATATTTTGTGACTGTGGAGGGAACTTTCTATAGCCTAATCGCATAGTGTCATTTTTTTGGCACAAGTTTAAACATCATCTCGAGATGTTTTTTGGCAATTTTACTAAATTCTCTGTGGCGGTGGCAAACTATGTTTGTCCACTCGGTTTTTAAACGGACCAAGTTTTGTCTATATTTTGTTCTTTGGTGTAGTTATAGACTTTATAGCGAGAGACTTTTGCAAAACTAGTTTTTGTCTTGTCAGTTGTTATTGACCGGTTTGCGCATATTTTGTGACTGTGGAGGCAACTTTCTATAGCCTAATCGCAGTGTCATTTTTTGGCACAAGTTTAAACATCACCTGAAGATGTTTTTTGGTAATTTTAGTGAATTCTCTGGTGTGGTCACAAAGTATATTTTTGTCTAATCAGCCTTTGAACGGACCGAGTTTTGTCCTTATTTTGTTCTTTGGTGTAGTTGTAGGTTTATAGCGAGAAAGACTTTCGCAAAACTAGTTTTTGTCTTGTCAATTGTTATTGACTGGTTTGTGCATGTTTTGTTCATGTAGAGGCAACTTTCTATAGCTTGGTCGCAGTGTAATTTTTTTTGGCACAAATTTAAACATGATCTGAAGATGTTTTTAGGCAATTTTAGTGAATTCTCTGATGTGGTCACAAAGTATATTTGTCTAATCAGCCTTTGAACGGACCGAGTTTTGTCTTTATTTCGTCCTTTGGTGTAGTTGTAGATTTTATAGCGAGAAAAACTTTTGCAAAACTAGTTTTTGTCTTGGAATTGTTATTGACCGGTTTGCGCATGTTTTGTGCCTGTGGAGGTAACTCTATACAGCCTAGCCGCAGTGTAATTTTTTTGGGATAAATTTAAACATCACCTGAAGATGTTTTTTGGCAATTTTAGTGAATTCTCTGGTGTGGTCACAAAGTATATTTGTCTAATCAGCCTTTGAACGGACCGAGTTTTGTCTTTATTTTGTCCTTTGCAGTAGTTGTAGATTTTATAGCGAGAATGACTTTTGCAAAACTAGTTTTTATCTTGTCTATTTTTTATGACCGATTTGCGCATGTTTTGTGCCTGTGGAGGTAACTCTCTATAGCCTAGTCGCAGTGTAATTCTTTTGGCATAAATTTAAAAAACACCTGAAGATGTTTTTTGTCAATTTTAGTGAATTCTCTATATTGGTGGCAAAGTTTGTTTGCTTACTCGGCCTTTGAAGGGACCAAGTTGGTGTAGTTGTAGATTTTAACGCAAGAAACACTTTCGCAAAATTAGTTTTTGCCTTGTCAATTGTTATTGACCGGTTTGCGCATGTTTTGTGCCTGTGGAGGTAACTCTCTATAGCCTAGTCGCACTGTATTTTTTTGGCACAAATTTAAAGCTCAACTGTAGATGTTTTTTGGCGATTTTAGTGAATTCTCTGGTGTGGTCACAAAGTATATTTGTCTAATCAGCTTTTGAACGGACCGAGTTTTGTCTTTATATTGTCCTTTGGTGTAGTTGTAGATTTTCTTGCGAGAAATACTTTAGCAAAACTAGTTTTTGCTTTGTCAATTGTTATTGATCGGTTTGCGCATGTTTTGTGCCTGTTGAGATAACTTTCTATAGCGTAGTTGCAGTGTAATTTTTTTGGCACAAATTGGAACATCACCTGATGCAGTTTTTTGACAATGTTAGGGAATTCTCTGTGGTAGTGGCAAAATATGTTTGCCTACTTGGTCTTTGAACAGACCAATTTTTGTCCTTACTTTGTTTCTTGATGTAGTTGTAGATTTTATAGCGAAAAAAACTTGCGCAAAATAGGTTTTTTTCTTGTCAATTTTTATTGACCGGTTTGCGCATGTTTGTGCTTGTTGAGGTAACTCTCTATAGCGTAGTCGTAGTGTAATTTTTTGGAACAAATTTAAACATCACCTGAAGATGTTATTTGACAATTTTAGTGAATTCTTTGTAGTGGTGGCAATGCATGATTGCCTACTCGGCCTTTAAACGGACCAATTTTTCTTCTTATTTTGTTATTTTATAGCGAGAAAACTTTTGCTAACAAGGTTTTGGTCTTGTCAATTTTTATTAACCGATTTGCGCATATTTGTGTCTGTGGAGGTCTCTATAGCGTAGTCGCAGTGTAATTTTTTGGCACAAATTTGAACATCGTCAAAGAAATTTTTTGACTGTTTTAGTGAATTCTCTGTGGTTGTGGCAAACTATGTTTGCCTACTGACCTTTAAAACAGACCAAGTCTTGTTCTTATTTTGTTCCTTGGTGTAGTTGTAGATTTTAGAGAGATAGACTAAAACTAGTTTTTGTCTTCTCATTTGTCTTGTTATTGACAGGTTTGTACACGTTTGGTACTTATGGAGTAATCATATTGCCTAATCGCAGTGTGATTTTATTTTGTATGAATTTAAATATCTCTTTAAAATGTTTTTTTGCAATTTTAGTGAACTCTTTGTGGTGGCGTCAAAATATGTTTATTTACTCGGCTTTTGAACTGACTGAATTTTGTCTTTAGGTGTAGTCGTGGATTTTACGGCGTCAAAGGCTTTAAAAAACTAGCTTTGTCTTGTAAATTGTTGTTGTCAAGTTTTATATACGTATTTTATATGTGGAGGTAAGGGTAAGGGATTTTTTTAGAGCCAAATTTAAACATGACTTTAGGATGCTTTTTGGTAAATTTTAGTAAGCTTATCTGTGGAGGCGTATGCCTGGTTTCTGAGATTCTAAACGGACTAATGTTTGTCACTTAGTATAGTTGTGGATTTTATATTTAAACTAGTTTTTGTCTCGCTAATTGTCATGTTATTGGCGGGTTGGCTCGAATTTAAACATCACTTCAACATGTGCTTTGTCCATTTTTGCTAGCTCATTATGGCAGTGTCATGTTTTTTTGTCTTGTTAATTGTTGTTGACATGTTTCTGTGATCATTTTTAAGCCCGAATTTATACATGACTTAAGGATGTTAGTGAGCCTTTGTGGAGGCGTCATAATATGAGTTTAAAAAATCAATAGTTTGGTTACAATGTTAATCGAAAACCGTAGTGTAAAAATTAATTAAAAATTTTTTTATTGTTGACAGAACCAAACAAATAACGCATCGTGTTAGTGTCACTTTAGTCAAAAGTGTTTCGATAATAATTTCAAATGTTTTGTAAATTTTTAAACTTAGTTTATATATACTTCGAGTCTCTTGTTTGCTTCTGTGCACTGTAACATGAAAGTTAATAGAAACGTAGACGTAAATACTTGCAAAAACCGAACGAGACACTATTTCGAAACGTCCGTCGAAATTATTACTACTACTTTTCGAGCGTGCCTTGTATGTATGTATTCCGATTGTTCGTATCACAAGTTGTAAATCAAAAAATTTCCGGCAGTTCAAATCATTAAAAAAATGTGACCAGTTGAAATTCGAATTAATTTAGGGTGGTGGTTAATTGTCTAAGCGTTGAATAATCAAAGAAAAAATAAATACTTTGCGCAATAAATATTGCGCACTGTGTATGTTTGGAAAACGTCAAGCAACTTTTACTTTTAAGAAAATATGATTGATTAAGCGGGCGTTTAATGATCGACAAGTTTATGTTAATCATTATATTGTTAGCGATTAGGCGCTAAAGGCCCCAACATTTTGCACCGACACCGAACGGGCAATAAATTTTAAAAAACGAGGAAATTAATAGCGCAGCAGACAATCTTGTTTTTGGCCCGTCGATAAACGGCGCTTATGACTTTTAGCTAAGCAATTGATACATTGGAAGCGGCGCGGCGAGGAGGGTGAAATGCGCGCGCTCTCGTTCTAGCCATTTTGTCACAATATTAACCTTTTGTTGTGATGTGTCTATTTGGAATGAATTATATTACATCAAATTAATTACGTGTATCAATTATAGTGTAAAGCGATGGCCGTTAATTAAGTGACCTTTTAGTGCGTGCGTATTAAACGTTTTGTGTTGTACAGGAAAGCCATTTAAACGTAAAAAATTTATGGAATGTTTTTCTGGAACATCAGCGGCCGCCGGACAGTTCAACCGTTGCTCAGCGACCGACTCTGTCATTCGTCTACGTCATTTTCTAATAATCACGTAAGTTTTCTTTTTGTTAATAATTATTATAAGAATCCGCCATTATAATCAGTTATTATTGTAATGTTTGTAACTACGGAAGCCGAGCGGGATGTCTGAAAAACGTAGAAATATTGTAGACGTTCATTATATCAAAGATGGCTACCGACGGCATTCAGATCGTACCTCGAGTTGTACGTAAGTGCGCGATTTAAACGAATAAATGGAATTTCCCGCCTTCGATTTGTTATTTTTCACGAAAAAGTGGACTTTGACGAGGGGTTTGTTTCGTGCGTCACGTTGCGAATTATGCCCGTTTCGTTTTAATAAAAGTTTATAATTTGACGATCGGCGAGCCGGCGGTTAGCAACCGAGGGGCTAAGCGCGGGCCCGCGCTACGCTGTACGAACCAGGTGTCAATGTTGGTTTTTTCTTCTAGTGAGCAGCATGTGCGAACCTGAGGACGTATCGCAAGCCGTGTGGTCTGGCTGGATTATAGAGGCCATACGGAAGATACGTTCTCAGAAGCAACGACCCAGCGTCGAGAGGATTTGTCATGCGATTCGTCAGCATCACAATTACCACGAAGACGTCGTATCCGGAACATCTCGAAACCGCCGTCAAGGATGGCACCGTGCTCAAAGTGTTTAATAAAGGCCAAAGTTCGTATAAAGATCCCATGGGATTACAAAGCCGCACGCTCGTCATCGAGAAAGGGTGGAAATTACGAAAGTCATTGCCAAAGCGGTGAGGGAATTGGGGCAGCGCGAAGGGTCAACGCTCAAATCCATCGAAAATACATAAGACAATCCCATACGGTTGTCGAAAGTCCCGAAACCGATTTAAAACCGCGTTGAGAAATGGCCGCTAAACGCGCCGTCTCCAGAGGGTTAATCATTCAAGAGGGAAAGGCATTTAAATATAATCACAGTAACAGTCCCACCGTTAGAAAAATTGATCCCGCAACCCCTAAAAGATCAACATCAAAACAACGACGAACCTTCAAGTCCCGCGGCAAAGGTATGCGAATTTTTATTATATTTTTTTACGCAATTAAACATCTGTTACATTTCACGCTAATAATTCGATAAGCAATTTAAGTCAATTAACCAACATTACAAATAAAGAAGTGAAAGTGTCGGAATTGTGCAATTAAAAAAAAATCGCACGCCGGCGTTTCCTATAAATTCTAAAATTGGCGCCAAAATTTCATTTTTGACGCAACGCCAAAGATTTTTTTTTAGTCGTATTTACTCTAAATATCCCAGATTTATTTTCGTTTCATAATAGATAATTTTCGCACTTCAGACAAATCGAAATTATGCGCCGCTAAAGCACACGCGACATTACGAAATTAATAATTTGAGGGAGAGAGGAAAACTCGTTAATCTGTTAAACATTTCTTTGTTCTGTAATGAACGTGTTATTAATATTAAGTCTTTGTACAGTGTTGCATTTTGAAGACCTTGAATTTTAGTAGTTTCTCATAAGATCCTCTACTGAGGCATGAATAAATTGTTTCGATTGAGTTCACAAAAAAAATTAAACTTGTTTGACTATAATGAATAAAGGGAAAAAATTCGTTGTCGTAACGCCGAATTCTTAATTGTTATGTAAATTATTTTAGAAAAATTAAACAATTATTTACTTAAATATGTCAGAGACGCATCGAAAATAAAAGGGGGCTCCGCTGGGCGTTTGTACTGGGTTAGACTGCATCGATAATTTATTACAAGTGAATAACGCACGACACTGACCGTTTACGCAATTTATTTACTATAGCAAAAGTTACGATTACAAATTTCAAACAAAGTCATTAACACAAACAAACAAAACCGATTTCATTAATATAAAAATTAAATTTATAAACGTTTAATGATCAACACTGGAACAAACGATCCGACACTAGCTCTTTTATCTTATTCAGTTGTCACCACCAAATCTCATTTCAATCTGCCCTCTTACAAGTTACATTTTTAGCTAGTGTCGTTTCATTCGCATGAAAGAATTGTAATTTCACACGCGTTCCTTGCCCATATAAGGCAATCTTACAAAATATCCAAACCTTATTGGTTGATTCTAAGTTATTAAGTTACAAAGACTAAACATTTGAAACATAATTTATGGGAACACAAACAAATAAGTGCACGTGTATTCATAGCTGTAGCCAGGCTTAAATTCGGTGCCTCTGACACGGCCATTCTGACATTTTGCACGTCCTCGGGCAATTGTAAAAAGAAAGTTGCTGCAACGTAAATAACAATGTCATTTCAATTGATACCGCTCGTCCATTCTGACGAAATAGAAAACATCAAGAAGTAGATCAAGCAAGAATTTTAAGTTACATCAAACAAAAGTCTAATTTGGCAACAGGGCGGCATTATTGCCTCATCAGGTTGTACAAAACCAGGATCAACACAAAAAGCGGCACAACTCCTTATCTGGTAATACAAACCAGGATAAACACAAAGCGGCACAACTTCCTCATCTGGTTACGCAAACCAGGATCAACACAAAGCGACAAAATTGCCTTATCTGGTTAAGCAAACCAGGATGAACAAAAAGCGACACAACTGCTTCATCTGGTTATACAAACCAGGATCAACACAAGGCGGCACAACTGCCTCATCTGGTTATACAAACCAGGATCGACACAAAGCGGCACGACTGCCTCATCTGGTTATACAAACCAGGATCAACACAAAGCGGCACAACTGCCTCATCTGGTTATACAAACCAGGATCAACACAAAGCGGTTGCCTCATCTGGTTATACAAACCAGGATCAACACAAAGCGGCACAACTGCCTCATCTGGTTATGCAAACCAGGATCAACACAAAGCGGCACAACTGCCTCATCTGGTTATACAAACCAGGATCAACACAAAGCGGCTGCCTCATCTGGTTATACAAACCAGGATCAACACAAAGCGGCACAACTGCCTCATCTGGTTATACAAACCAGGATCAACACAAAGCGGCTGCCTCATCTGGTTATACAAACCAGGATCAACACAAAGCGGCACAACTGCCTCATCTGGTTATACAAACCAGGATCAACACAAAGCGGCTGGCCTCATCTGGTTATACAAACCAGGATCAACACAAAGCGGCACAACTGCCTCATCTGGTTATACAAACCAGGATCAACACAAAGCGGCTGCCTCATCTGGTTATACAAACCAGGATCAACACAAAGCGGCACTACTGCCTCATCTGGTTATACAAACCAGGATCAACACAAAGCGGCACAACTGCCTCATCTGGTTGTACAAACCAGGATCAACACAAAGCGGCACAATTGCCTCATCTGGTTATACAAACCAGGATCAACACAAAGCGGCACAACTGCCTCATCTGGTTATACAAACCAGGATCAACACAAAGCGGCAAAACTGCCTCATCTGGTTATACAAACCAGGATCAACACAAAGCGGCAATTAACTGAACCAAGCTATTATCATCACGTTGTTGAGAAACTTTCAACCAGTCGAAATATAAGTCGTTAACCTGAATCATATAAGTTGAGTCATTTTTAGATTTGGGTGATGATAAATTAGACACTTCTTTACTTGATGTAGCTGGATTTCGTAAAAAGAAATCAGCATGCTTCCTTCGCAATAAATAATGTCGCGAAGTTAAAGGCCTGTAAAATGACCACCAACGATGAGCTCGTGGTGTAAAGTCCTGTTTTATACGAGATGATTTAAGATAGTTCAATCTTGAATGACTGTAAAATAACGGCCTGGAAAGATTTTGACGAAAATGCCTTGCAGCTTTGACTGCTAGAGTTTCAAGCTAATAAGAATTGTGTCGAGATTCTAAAACCAGTAGTACGTTTACTAAAATACGCAACAGAATGAATTTTAGCTTCTTTTTTTAAAAAAGTACAGCACCATAACCAACTGAGCTAGCATCTGTATGCAGTTCTATCGGTAAGTCCAGATTAAAAATAGTTGAAACGGGTCGGACGTTAGACAGGGAATTACTTTATTATTTGCCTCATCGCAGTACAGACGTTGTTTGAAGATTAACGCAATTTTTTTTTTAACTCTTACAGAAGCAACATAATCGACTTTTTAATTTAAATTTTACTTTTGTTTACGGTAATCCAAAACTTGCTTTAACAAAAGTTTTCACGACAATTTAAATGCGTTTTAAAAATTTAGTCATACAAAAGATGAAAAAGAAATAAATCATCCTTAATGTAAATAATTTCAATGTTTACACCGGTTTACACACAAAATAGTATGCATTGTGTAAGAATTAAACTTCCTGTGATTAACACAAAACAGTATGAACAACTTTCTTTTAATTCAAAATTTGCATCTTCATTCAGGCAAATTTAAATGTTTAATCAATAAAATCAGTTCAATTAATTTTCAAATTAAAATTTTGTTTTATCAAACTTTTACTGATTATAATGTTTGTCTGTATAAAAATCATTTGGCAATGTAATAGTGACATTTTTTTTTTTTTTATCTAAGGTAGTTATGTCGTTCAAACATTTGCCACTTCATAAACGGCAATATTTTTGTTTATAAGAATGACAATCCAAATTAAATAAACAGGAAAGATCTCACCAGATTTTAACTACAGCATTCGGAAGCATGGCCTGGGTTGCTACAGGGTCACGAACCCCTATCGAGTTTCTTCGTAAGCGGCGAGTAGACTGCGGTGTCTTCATTGATGTTCAAGACGTCCAGCTCGTTCATTTTTGAAAGACGGTGACTAATGCTCGACGCTTCGATCTAGTTTGATGACCAGACAAGAAATAGCGCCGGTTGCTTACCGCGTCTTCTTTCTAATATGGTACACGTGCCCTTAACGTGTAGAGTGGAAGTAGCGGATTACAATTGCGCCAAATAATAAATCACTTTTAAAATTTGAATACATTCTGAATATTCTGTATTGTCGATAGCGTTTCAACAATTAATTTGGTGTTTACGGTAGCATTCAAATTTCCATTTACGGTTTCAGAAAACAGTTGAATTAAAACAATTTGTTTCGGTCACGTAAATATTCCATACAAATCATAAATAGTGCATCTTTCAGCATTTTTTAAATTCTTAAAATACGTTAGCAATTTTACATTTGTAAAAGTTATTGAACTTGGTGACTTGTAAAATAACTAACAATAATTGTTGTAGCAATTTTACTCTTTCTAGAGTTGCACTACAATTTTCACTTTCACTTGCACTTTTTCGTAACGGATCATCATTATCAATTAGCAGTCCTGATCCCACTTCTGATGTCAGAGACGCATCGAAAATAAAAGGGGCTTCGTTGGGCGTTTGTACTGGGTTAGACTGCATCGATAATTTATTACAAGTGAATAACGCACGACACTGACCGTTTACGCAAATTATTTACTATAGTAAAAGTTACGATTACAAATTTCAAAACAAAGTCATTAACACAAACAAACAAAACTGATTTCATTGAATATAAAAAATTAAATTTATAAACGTTTAATGATCAACACTGGAACAAACGATCCGACACTAGCTCTTTTTATCTTATTCAGTTGTCACCACCAA